>JBBPMS010000017.1:0-16203 GCA_038090435.1 Phylloporus scabripes | reverse complement strand
CCGAAGGAAGGTTCGACGCGAAGGCTCAGCTTGTTCCATCAGGCATCTTGGGGTAGCTCACCGAAGACGGACTCAATATTAATGATAAACGGTTTTTGGTTGAGAGTCGGTGAAAAACAAAAACATGCGAGGGTGATTGCACCGTCGACTGCTGGCGCGGGGTTGTCTCCCTTTCCCACGGTGCGTTTTCATTCATGCTCAATTATTCACCGTTATGGCGTCCTTTACTATATGTTCTGTTTCAAGCTGGTCCGACGTTCTAATCCTGCCCGTCCAAGCCCAATAAACCCGAGCGAGATTAGAGCAGGAGGGCGAGTTGTGGACAGTATCGACCCAGTGGATGGTGATCTAAAGAGGAGATACACCAATCCCGGGACCATCGCGCGTGACATTACAGCCAGTCGCTGTCCCCGCCTGGGTAGCGCGTCCTCTTCTCAATGGCTCACGATGACAGCCTGATCAGCAGAACGAGCCATGCGTTCGCCCATCCCCGCCCACATCTCGTCTAGGAGCATAAGACCGCTCAGCATGCATGTGGACGTTCACCTTATCCGATGAGCTCAATTGCGGGATGAAGGGCGAGAGCCTTTCAACTCGTGGGACTCATCTGGACCCAACCTACTTCATTATCCCGCAAAAGAACTGACGACAACCTTTTACTGCCTAGGAACATCCGCTCAACGTTCTATCGCAGGACTTGACGTATTTCGAGGTTTATCCGATCGAATGCTTTGAAAGGTTCATCACACGGCTGAGCTCATCCAGTGATTCTCTAGCAGGCTTAGTAAGGACCAGGCCCTCATACCCATCAATATTACGATATCCCATTATGCTAGAACCTCGACACTTCCAGAAATCCATAATGAAGACGGCGGAAACCATCTTGGCTGCGAATGTCCATCACAACAAGAACATGAAAAGGAAGCTACGCTGACCATCGATAGCGTGGTTTATAACAACTGAAATAACTCACTGTACCATGACGCGCGCCGAGGCCAATCGGTTTACTAACCGTTGGATCACCTGACTGGCAGCAGTGGGAGAACTCTTCCGAAGCCCTGACGGAACGTGGTGGGGTTTAACAGGCAAAGTGTCTCCAGTCATTCTTGATTGATGCTCGGATCCTTTGCAGGTGGCTCGGATAACAACACGTGGTGGGGTTTATCAGGATAAATGCCACCCTTGGCTGCCAACGTGAGTTCCCTTTTGTTCATTCCAGGTGTTGGTCACGCTATTATTGTTTAGTAAACTTGCCTGTGCCCGGGGTGTCAAACTTAAGCGATAAAAGTCCACGTCGAAGGGCGATGGACTAATGGTATCATGTTCAAGGAGGTGAGCGATAGCCCTTTATCGCCGACATTTAACGGCATTATGGGATTGCCTCCGCCGTCTTATTCCCTACTTATATGTGCACCCATCAAAACCTCCGCCTGAAGCACATATCACCCTTTGGTCCCCTTGATATAGTTTCTACATCACCTACATGGCTTCCTCTCTACAACAGGTCGTCGCAAGTATTCAGCAATTTGACTATGCGTCCCGTATGTCCGCTGTCCACTTCGTGCCTGTCAACCTCATTGTCCCTCCTAGTTGTAGTCATTTCTGCCGTCGGGTATGATTACAGTAAGTAATACATCTTTATATGTCAACTTTAGTGTTTTACGGACCTTGATTGTTCTCAGCCCTTACATTCGCAAAGGAGGTACGCTTCAGGTTCATGTTCATGATACATTGATACATATCAACGACCTTCCAGGTAGAATATATTTGGGTGATTGAACACCTGTCTCTGGTCAACTGTACATCCTTATCTGGTTGCAGGCTAAGCCCTGGACAGGGGTGTCTACACTTTTCGTCCTTGTACGCGTCCTTGCCATAGCCATGACGTCAACTAAAATTGAAACATGGTTAATCTTCAGGCTCGATATCTCGGGTTGTGCAGTGTCATGTATGCATTTTCTTTCTGTAATATGTTAATTGAGTTCTCATGCCTCAGATCTATGGACCAGAATCCATTCTCTCTGTATGTTTACAATCCTAAAATTCCAAGTGGATTGATTAGATCCCAGCCGATTAAAGGGGGCACTTCTTTCTTGCCCGGTCCTACAAAGGTGACTTTACCTCTGGTGATCAGTGAAGATACTTACAGAGTTGATTGCCAAAGACGTATGTCCTCATGCTTAAACTTTATGCTCATCACCACTGTCGAGCCATTGATTGTGTTGATATAGATGTAAGCCTCTGCATCTGGCGTTCTGTCTGCACTGATCAGAGTCACTTTCAAGGCGAGATACTGTTTATTTTCCAGACATGGTCCTTCTGGGTTTTTATGTGTGTCGCAGATTGTGAGTTTTGCTTAATATTGCTGGCACTATGAATTCCATTAACAGATACAGTGGTAATGATCCTTCGTCTATGGGCATTATACAATCAATCAAGGTTCATCCTTGGTCTTCTACTCACATTCTTTGCCATGGAGATTATGGCATATTTTGTTGCCTATGCTATGTTCAGTGCCCAATTTCCCGGTGGTATTCAAGGTAAATCCGATGGTGCTGCATTTTGTATAACAGAATCATTGACCTTATTCTCTTGATTGTGTAGCGGCTACCGCCGAAGTGCTTAATTATTCATTTTGCATATTCGGGTCCATTTCTACTATCGAGGATGAAGTCCTAGATGCTATCCAGATCGCATTTGGTGCTCTCATGTGTTTCCTCGTCACTCTTCGATTCATCAAAGAGTCACTTCAGATGTACAAAGTGACAAAACAACTCAAAGTGAACCGTTACATGAGACAACTCGTGAGGGATGGTGTGGTCTACTTTCTTGCGTACGTCCGTGTCTTTTTCTATTCTCCATTTACTTTCCTGTGCCGCTGGGCTCATGACGCGTTCCTGTGAACAGTATCCTACTATTTGCACTCATGAATGTGCTAGGTAACATGGGAGCTATTAAGCCAGGATGGCAACTTGTTCTTGTTACAGCGATACAACAGGTGCCTCCCTTCACGCTCATTCCGCGATTTATTTTGAGTTTGCGGGAGCTTTATGCGCATGATCTTCAAGTCAGACGTGGAAGCCACATCGATACAGCGTTCGGTTTGGGGTCACAATCTACTCCCATGAGCGGAATCATGTTTGCAGATGCTAGGC
The DNA here is from genome assembly GCA_038090435.1 of Phylloporus scabripes. NCBI lineage: Eukaryota > Fungi > Basidiomycota > Agaricomycetes > Boletales > Boletaceae > Phylloporus > Phylloporus scabripes. Next base: position 13,048 of record JBBPMS010000017.1, on the reverse strand, counting down.
CGGATGAGGAGGAACAGCACGGCGATGAAATACAAATGGAAGAGTATCCGGAAAATCATGCGTCTGCATAGCAATACATATCGTTGAAGTATGTAGACTATGCCAGGGCGCTCCGTGTACTACCTTGTCATGAACTGCGAAGAATGAAATACCTGTCCGACAATCAATATTTGATGTGGCGGGCGAGGAATAGATATCAATACTCATGTCTGCTCGTGTTTTTATGTAGATGGTTAACATACCCATTTTGGGCCCATTTGCATCGTTTGCCGACAACGACAGTACTCGTGTGACCCACAAATACGTGTTCCATAAGTCCAAATGCTCTCAATGTCTACTTGACGTCTATCCGTGGTCTCACTGACATCTAGAGTCACACGATTCGGATGCACCATCATGCGCGCTTGGCCGAGTTTCGTTGTTCCTCCCTTCTCGTGCTAAAGTGGCTATCGCGTCGTCGTCGTCGTCGTCAGTTGAGACAAGGGCAGAGGGCAAAGCGAGGAGGACGAGGGCGAAAGGTGGTGGCGACAACGACAACGGCAGGGCAACCACGCTATAGCGGTTGTCACGTTGTCGTTGTCATCGTGCGAGACGAGAGGCTGAAAGGGCGGTGGGCGAGGCGAAGGGGGGACACAATGACGTAGCAACAATTCCGGCGCAACGCACACGACCTCAGGCGAGACGAGAGCAGAAGGAGAGCCCGGTGCAGGGGAAAAGCGGCGACAAGCTGGCGACGACTACGACAACGGCGATGTGACAACCACGCTGTCGTATCGTCGTCGTTGCGAGGGGGCGGAGGGCGAGACGACGAGGGGGATGCAGCAACAACGCCGGTGCAACGCGGACGACGTCGCGACATGACTACCGCGCTGCCGTCGTTGTCGTATGATGTCAGACGAGACGAGGGGAGTGAGGGCAACAAGGGCAAACAGCGGTGGCGATGACAACATCGCCTTGTCGTCGTCGTCATCGGGCGAGACGAGGGCGGGGAAAGGGGAGGGTGATGTGGTTTGACGCGACGACGTAGTGATGACTGTGCGGCCACGAATGTCACGTCGTCGTGTCGTGGTCGAGGGTGATGGGTAGTGTGAGGGGAATGTGGTCTTGCATGGGTCGGTGAGCGGTGAGGCTGCGGGCTTTCCGAAACTAGTTGTACCGAGAGAAGATATGGTCTACAGGGTTGCTCAGAGCTGTTGATCGATCAGGATGTTCAGGTGGACAAAGTGAGAGTGCTGCCTGGTGGAGGACAATGGCCTTTTCCAGGTCATCATTTCCCCCAAGCTGCTTGTAACGAGAGGAGAGATAAACTGCAAGATTAATCAACAACCTTGAGCGATCGGGGGTGTCCAGTCACTTTTAGTCAATACCAGATTTGGCAAAGAGGCCCAAGTTCATACACTATTTACGTATGTTTGTGATGTGGCAGTGTTGGATGGTAGCTCTCTCGTAGGGTGACGGAAAGTGCACTGACCACAAAGCACTGCAGAATTGAGTCAAAAGGGCGGTGGAAAAATGGGTGGAAGAACAGACTTAAGAAATGGAAGTCTTCAAAATTTCCCCCCACCTTTCTTTCCTCTCAACCACTACCATCTCTGCGAATCTACACTTCAGACCGAAACGACTGATAAAGTTTAATGGCACGCACCAAGGTAAGCATACACCTCTTCTAAAGCAACTTCCTATCTGCTTTGGATGGAGAATGGCTGGGTGTTGTGGCCGTCGATGCGTTTGTTGACGAGGAGATGTGGCGTCATGCCAGGGGGGCGGTCCCACGCTCACTACAAACACGGAAAGTGGGCAGCGCGGAGACTCGAAACAACGCACCCGTGCTTCCACATCTCCGCCATCTTCGTAGGACGATCTCAACCTCTCCGTCCGAACCTGCAATGTCACAATTTATGTTTTCGGAGACTTACCTTTTTTGGAAATTATAGCAAACCGCTCGTAAGACGACTGGTGGTAAGGCACCACGCAAGCAACTCGCCACCAAGCAAACCCGCAAGAGCGTTGCGGTGCGTACACATGTCCTCATCACCGACATCGTCCACTGACCAGACCTCATCAGGCCGCTGCTACTGGAGGCGTCAAGAAGCCCCACAGGTTCCGTCCAGGCACTGTCGCCCTGCGTGAAATCAGGCGGTATCAAAAGTCCACTGAGCTTCTCATCCGCAAGCTGCCCTTCCAGCGACTCGTCCGAGAAATCGCTCAGGACTTCAAGGTTTGTCTGTCCTTCGCTTCTTTGTCGACGCCTTCTCATCCAGTCGTCACCGTCCAGACGGATCTTCGTTTCCAGTCCTCGGCTGTCTTGGCACTCCAGGAGGCCAGTGAGGGTGAGCTCATTTCTCTTTTGTAATCCTGGGATGATGACTGACGTTGTGTCAAGCCTACCTTGTGTCTCTCTTTGAGGACACTAACTTGGCCGCCATCCATGCCAAGAGGGTTACCATGTGAGTTGCACATGTCCTTTGTTTGACCATCTATGCTCATACACCTTGCAGTCAGCCAAAGGATCTCGCCCTCGCTCGCCGCCTCCGCGGTGAGCGTGCCTAAATCATTGGGGACGTTTCACATGAGATTTTGTTCGAAGGCTTAATTCTTTTTTACGCTCCTACTTGTTCCATCGTCACATTCTTAGTATTCGTTTGAGTGGTTCTTATATGAACCATTTGCCTCATCAGTACGCTACGCAGACATTAGTCTATGTAAACCAGGCGGCATGAGGCAACGTTTAGGGATAATATACTTTTTTTGTCTCCTGGAGCAAGGTGTAAGAGGCTCGTTATGTAGTGACAGCAGAGCAATCGAAAGGAGGGTATGATACACAGCACTGATCACACTGAATAAAGAGACAAGTAAACTGGTATGACACAAACCAAATCCATCAAGAAATACACTTCAATTCTATTCCTCCTCGTCTTCGTTTTCTGATGCTGTGCGCACACTCGCAGATCGTGGTGAGGGCTGACCGCTGCTGGCATGCCGGCTACGACTCCGGTGACGAGGGGGATTCTCCAGACGACGCTGCTGCTCGCGCAACTCCTCTGCCGTCAACGGGTAGCTCGGCAAACACTTCAACTCAAACGTGCAGGGCAACACGTCCCCGCAGTGTTCCTTCACGAACGTGTCGTTGATGACAAGTCCTCCAAAGCGCGACGCAGAACTCAGCCAGTCCAGGCGCTTTAGTCCCTCCCCGAGTCGCCCGCCTGGTGCGTTCGAGTCTGTGGACCGATTGAACTTGTAGCTCTCCCAGATCTGCCGCTTCTTCCCTGGGCCCAAATTTTCGTATTCCTTCTTTGCCACGTCCCCGTATAAGTAGGCGGATACAGCATCCAGCACCTCCCCACATGTCACGCCTACCTTGGGTTTCTGCGCGCGAGCGTGAATCATCCACGGGAAAGAGCGGCAGATAATGCGGATGTGCGTCACCCGCGGGTGTGTCGCTGGCGCATTCCGTCCTTTTACCCAGGACCGCTGGGATTCCGTCGTCCGATAACAGTTGCTCGTGTGAAACAGCATGTTCCATCGGAGATAATCATCTTGCGTGTCAGACGGTGGCGCGAGAAGGGGGTTCAGTTTAATGACGGCTCCGACGATCTTGGCTAGGAACGGTTCCAAGACGGGCCCGTCTGTTCAATGGACAAAGTGTGTCACAGCAGCTCACGCTTCGACTCAGGGAGCGTACGTACAGTGCGGCCCTTCTGCAAACGGGTCAACGCGATCGGCATTACTCGACCATCGGAACGCAGCTTGAGCTGTGTCCGCTGGATTTCCGGGGATTTTGATGGGTGGCGGCTGTTGGGTTGGATGCTGCCAGGGTGTATACCCTCCAGCGTATGCTGGATAGGGTGATGCTCCCGGATGCATGGGCCATGCTGCTGCTGCAGGTGTGTAAGGTCCCATCGGGGGTGGTCCCATTGGAGGAGGTCCCATCGGAGGCCACATGTTACCCGGGAGAGGTTGATTGAAAGCAGTGTAACCAGTTGGCGGGGGCTGAGTAGACCAATGGGGCGGGGGCATTGGGTTGGGTGGAGGGACCGGCTGAGGCGGCGCCCAGGGTGTACCTTGCAGGGACGTTGGATATCCTGTAAAGTCGGCGGAAACCTGAATAGCAGGCGGCGTTTGTGCAACATTATAAGGTGTTTGTGGCATGCCCGGAGAAAGAGGAAGGGCGGATGGTGCAGGGTAGTATGAACCAGGAGGATCGTGACGTAGTTGACTAGCAGGTGTGCTGTGTACGCTAGGCATTGGAGGGATAAACGGAGCTGAGTTATATGGTGAGGCAGGATAAAATGGATAGTTAGCTGGCGATCGTGGTTGCTGGGTCCAAGAAGGAGCTTCCCTATGATCAGGCGTGGGGATGGGAGGTGGCTGAACCATACTATCGGGTGATGGCAACGGAGGGATGAAGGGGGTGTTGGCCCCTGAAGGATTGTCATATAACATGCTCGGCAAGCTAGGATATATATGTGTGCTTCAGATCAATACACTGCACCTTCAGTGGCGTTCAGTGAACAATTAGCTAGGAAGTAATTAAAAAAAGGGTTCGAAAAGGACACACAGCAGGATACAAGGTTGATTATAGAACAGTGAGTTGTACAACTGATTGAACAGAACAAAGCGAGTGGTTACGAACGAGCCAGTCCTGCGGGTCACACATTGATAGAAAGCAAAGAACAGAGTAAAGCAGCGTACTCTTGATGTCAGCCTTCGAAGTTTGAGGCAGTTCGCTTCACAGCAGAAAAGCGCTGACGACTAGACAACGTTATCGATACCTGTGAGACAAGCGTACTTGATAAGCGGATCTAAAGGGTGTAGAGTCGAGTCACAGAAAAAAAACTGAGCAGGCGCAGTGGGAGATCGAAGAAAGGATATACTTGGACGGCGCAGATTTTTGTTCCGTCCTCGATTCGGGAAGGGCCATGTAATCGGTGGCTGTGTATCACCCTTCTGCCAAACCGATCAAAGATCCAGAATAACTAGCACCAGGGCTTGTTCAGAACATGTTTTAGAGTCTGCTTAGAGGGTATGTTTGCAACTCTACATGCTGTTGAGTTTAAAGGACAATTGCGCAGCCCAGTTTGTACAGAAGTATGTGACTCAAACAGAGACGTTAGGAGCCAACATGAAGGGAAAGTCTCAATATTTATATGTATCGTGTAGCTCGAAATTGGTGAGTTTCCAGGTCTAAAATCCGTGCATTTTAGACCCGAGACAGGATTTCAAACTCTACAAAAGTCCTACCATAACACCTTGGTGTTCAGGACAATGTTTTTCCGGTTCCCCACTGACGCCCCTATTGGACTAGCGCTGGCTCGCTTCTGGATAGGCTCGCGAGCAAGGAGGCATCCGCCATATAAGGAAGGCTATGAAATGCCATAAGGAGGCTTTCCTGTAGTGCACTGCAATGAGGCCCGATGTTCCTGCTGAGGCCACGCACCGCACAGCAGTTTGGATGCGAATGCGAATTCCGTGTTCCGGGTAACAGTCACCCTATTTTCTCGGTATCTCAAGGATGCGGTGTGTAATTTTCTGGGATTAATGACATTTGCCTCTCGATGGCCCCTGCCGCACTTACTCACTTCGCTGTGACCTGTATAATGCACCATTGCAGGACGTACCCGCAAAGGGATGATAGTGCACTCCAAAAGTATGTGGTTATATCGTTGTAATTGTTGTTACTGACCATACTCTCTATGTAAGTTTGGTTTTGTCTACTCCGTGATTTTCGCCATTGAGCCATGGTAAACGTACATCCAGCTTGAGCCGTCATCTCAACCGCCTTCCTAAAGTCCCATGCGAATGTTGTTGTCTTCGGATCCCGACCAACTTTACTCTTGGCGATACCAAGCAGTATTAGGTCATCCTGTTTTACTTTCCAACCATGTCGCAATTGAATATCATTGACCATCGTGCACGGGAACGATGTGTGCCGCGTCACGTCTCAAAGCATTCCGCTCAATGGCGGCACGATTGATGTCACTCACTTTGTGGCCCTCCTGGGCGATATCCCGGGGCTTGGCAAGTAAAATCCGATGGTACGCGCGATGGCCTCACTCTTCTCTGGTGACTTGTTTGCACCATTGATCGAGAACACGATAACCCGAGGAAGCCACATGGTAAGTTGAGGATACTTACCATTTTATTGAATGATCTGTGCTTGTGGATTCAGGTTCCAATGTTGAACGAACTTGCTACTGATGTCGCCCTGACAGGTTGGTGTGTTACCATGGGGTGTATGTAGCGCCATTACTAACGAGACATGCAAGGCAATTACGATTTTGCTTTTAGTTTACGCCGGTTTGTTTCGTTGGAGGCATGACGTTGAGGTGCGGTACTTCACAGGATATCCACGCCTCTCAAAGCTGGTCGGCGATACCAAGTTGGTGAGTCGGCTCTCCGATGGAGTTCAGTAAGTCATCTCATCGATCATTGATGTTTGAGCCCTGGCTTCTGAGTAACATCATCGACGAAAATAGAACAATGCTCCCACTTGTATCGATCGGCCTGGCATTAGGGTCGGGATCATTGGTCTATTCGAACAATTTATGTTCGCCGAGTGTTGTTCATTGCAGAGACTGCATCAATCTAGAGTCAAAATGGCCATCTAATTTCAAGTATATTATGGACATGGCAGAAACTGGTAGAGATCTGTCACGGAAACTGCGCAGCAAGCCTGAATGCGACCTCATCGCAACGTTAACGCATGCTCGGTAGGGGTTTCAGGTAGCGTTAAAAAGAAGGTGGTCAAGACCGTCTACGGTGAGTGTCCATTATCCGAAGTTGCACGACTGAACCGTCCACCCGTCCCGACAAACGCCACCGGATCCGACCTGGGATGCCGTCTTCGGCGAACATGCGAAAGACTCTTGATGACCTGCTCTCATCTATATCTGTGGCGTTGAATGCGCCCGTATACATCACAAAAGTAGCGCTCAACTTACGGTCGTACTCCTTGCGCACAAAAGAAGCCAGCACCTCTCCCCCGCTAGAGTCTAGTATTCAGATGGTTCATGTGATCTTTTGTCTAGACGACCGAAGGGAATTCCTCGGATGCTCTGAGGAACGCATACGACGTCGTGCTATATGCGAAATATAGCCGCGGCTCCGACGGAGTCCTCATCTGTAGCGGGACACTTCGAGGAGACTCATTGTATGCCGCAGGTATGCTCTCTTTGCATGCAGATAGGGAGTCTATGCGTGCTCACACCAAATCTCAGGCGAGATCATTCTCGGAAACATCCTGCAGATTTAGCTAGATGGAAGATTCTTGTGGGATGCGATCGAGGGGGGACTATTCAAATATCCAGCACAGGAAGGGTGAGTGGCGGCTCCACATTCTGTCTTTGTTTGTGTTTCCTCGATGCATCGCTTGCAGAGACTTCCGGATCGTATCTAGCTTCCAAGCCACATGGGATTCTCATCGTTCCTTCGGTCAACGCGTGCTCGGAGTGTGGATATTGGAGAAAACGCATGATAGCCCAGGCCAAGGTTGGCATATAGGGGCCTCCGCTGTTGACAGCCTGTTGTACACGGGGAGTTCAGCGCGCGGAAGAAAAACGGGCGGATCATAACGCGAGGATACCCGGCTCCCGGCCATTGTGAATGCACAGCATTGACTGGACATGCGTATTCGATCGATAGCGAACGGGGGGAACCAATGAGCACTCTCGTTAGGGAGTGTCCGGCTAGTAAGCCTCTGACAGGAACGAGGCGATTTGGCTGTGCATCTCACGAGTTCTCTAGCGGGAGCCCCCCGCGTCTATAACCACGTCCCGTCAGACAAACAGGGACAACAAGCGCTGCGCATGAGGGTGTCGGCTCCAATGGCCCAAGTTTGTTTATAAATGGCAACGTGCACTAACACACGTGTTATGGACACCACACTCTCGTGCACAAGGCCCCCCATATTATCGTTGGTGGGCACATGGACGGGGTCGCGTGCGGCGACAAAGGAAGATCAAGGACGATACCTACAAATGGGATTTGCTTGTGATCCATCCAGTTGCCATGGACGGAGGATTGAAAGACGTGGCGAAGTATTAGTGTCCCGTGTAGAATGAGAAATATAATGCCTGCCAAGTAGAAGCTAATATATATACCTGTCATCTCCGAGTGATCTGGTGGGAGTGAATTTATCAACCCTTCGGAATACCGGATCTCGAGTCTCCGATTTCAGTAGGCGTCAAGGCAGTTTCAGTCAATGCCAAAGGGACAACATGTGACAATGTGCTGCCTCGCTGTCAAGCTACTCCAAGTTGCAGGCTTAATCGACTATACATGATTAATGTACAACTCTATTGAAAACGTCTTCTTTTCATGGTTTCTCGAAGGTTAAAACAAAATGAAATTAGACGATGAATATTTACAAACCAAGACACAAGGTATATTGGATGAAAATATTCGAATAATCACGAGGTCAGATTCATCACAAAGATATTGGGCGCCTTAAAGCCAAGGCGGGAACTGGTATAGTGGTCCTTCTTCGTCAGCCCTTCAAAGTAGATCTTATCCCTGAGCCAGTCTGCACAGCCCATACTGAACGTGCGAACAGGAATCGGATCACAGCTGATGCTTACCAACACGTTTGTACCGGTTGGGCTGCGGCGTATTGTAATACATGTTTCCCGGCCACGCTGGATTTGACTGGTTGTTTTGAGCCACTCGCTTGACTTGTTCCTGTAATCGCGGCGGAAGAGCAGAAAATTCTGTTTCTGTGATATAATTTTCGGTATATCTAGTTCCGAGATGCCAGATGGATCAGTCAATCAGTCACCGGGAAACGGAAGCACTGTAAACGGACTCTTTCCAAATCGCACCGCAGACGTCACCCGTAGTAACACCTCGATCGTTGTGGACGATCGTGCACCATGGGCTGAGTTCGGTGATTATGATGATATCTGTCACACGAGGCAGAGTAGCAGGTTCATCTTTTGCAGTGAAGGGTATATCACGATCTCTGGCTTCGTTGTTGAATCCTCCCGTTGAACCTAAGAGGAATGTGTATAAGCAAGTTCATCAACAAAATCCAACGTACCCGTAACAAGATTGAATATAAGGTGAAAAGAGCCGTCAGTGCCCTGGAGGATCGGGTGTAGTTGGAGATCAGTATTGAGTAGATAGAGATCGGTCTGAGATAGCACGGGACCATCTGATATAAGAGGGATACTGAGAGGATACCCGAGTGTGATCTCATCGTACTCACAGCTTGCTCCAGCGGCCCATTTACTCACAGCAGAATCAGCCATGTTTCTGTGTAGAGATTTCCAGGAAGGCTATCAGGAAGAGCTCTGAGAGCAGTGTCAGGCCAACTGCTGAGGTGAGTATGAATCAAGGGAATTGGCGAGGGAAACGAATTGCACAGGCGACTTTATAGTTCCAGGATTAATGTGGCAGTGTAAGTGATTAGATTAGATCGAGTCATCTCGCAGCAAATCATTCTATAGCTTGCCGCGAGGCCAACAACACACTTGCTCTCACAGCTTGACCTCTCCAGTGCCACAACAATCATGGCTCCAAAAGGCGTTAACGCAAAGAAAGAGAGCGGTCGTGCCAAAAAGGCAGAGAACGAAGCCAAGAAACAGGAGGCAGCCGCTTCTGAAAAGGTGTTATCGATGGTTTGTTCTGCTCTTATGATTAATCCTGCACCGCCTTAGGAACGCAGGGAAGCCGAGAAATGGGCCGATGGTGCCAAGACGAAGAAAGCAAAGGAAGACCGGGAGGCGAAGCGTCGTGAGGATTTGGCGCGCAAAGCCGAGAACGCCCGTCTGCTTGCGGAGGAGGAGGCTACCGCGCCATCCAAGATCAAGAGTGCGCCAAAGGCGGGCGCGAAAAAGATTGCAAAGGCTAGCACACCTGCGGGGCCCGGGGCAATCGCTGCGGGCGGGTCGCTTGGAAATGTGGCAGAGAAGTCCAAGGGTGCTCCAGAAGAACAGGCAGAAAGCTATGCAGCAACTGGAATTGATAATGCGCTTGATCTTCTCGAAGTTGTCACTGCAAAGATGGACAAGGCCAGTGTGGGTCAGCAAGCCGCTGGCATCGAGAGGCATCCCGAGGTTTGTCGTCCAAGTTGTACATTTGTCGCATACATGCTGACCCGCCTTGTGTGCCATAGCGGAGGTTCAAGGTTCGTTTAGTCTTGCACTCTACGCCGTTCAAAATGTTCAAGTATGGGTTATAGGCAGCATTCGAAGCGTACAAAGAAACAGAGCTTCCGAAGCTCAAAGTTGAAGTTTGTACTGGTTTCAGCCCCACGCCATAGCACTGACCACGGCTTGTTAGCACCCCGGTTTGCGGTTGCAACAGTACCACGTCAGTATATTTTTGTACTGCCTTTTTGTCAGAGCTGATTGAGTCCACAGGACATCTTGTACAAGCAATTCCAGAAATCTCCAGACAATCCGTAAGCCCTACGGCGTATATTTGCACAGCCTGATGCGAATCATTTTTGTTTTAGGTTTAACCAAGTCATTGTTGCCTACGACGCCTCCAAGGAAGACCGAACACAGGCTCTCAAAGAAAAACAGGATTCAGTGCAGAGGCGGATGAGGGTCGAGTGATGTTGATGGGCTACCAGATTCAATGGTTTGATGCTAAGCCTCGCAGTGTCTGATATCTGCGGCCTTTTCACTGTTTAAGCTAATCAATACTGCGGCCACATCCGCAGACTGGACGTAGAATGAAAACATAGCAACGCGATGAGACACATGTCGAGAGCCATTCAAGTGTTCCAGAAGGAACTGCACAGCGCAGTCACTCTTCTTTGAGTATGAAAGACACAGGCGGCACAGCCAGGGCAGGGCATTTGCGGAGACCATTACGTAATCAGAGGGTATAAGACAAGGGGGTGAATGATGGACGCAACCCAACATCCACAGCGACCACTTATCAGCAGGACAGCGCAGAAGCTCACTGTCATGCCTTCGATATCAATCATCTCGGTCGATTCGCCGCCACAAGTTCCGTCGAAGGGACCGGAGCCAACAAACACTCTCTTGATCACCCACGTACCTCGAGACTTTTTCCAGCCAGTTATTCTTGAGGCACTTCGCGATTTCTTTGCTCTGTATGGAGAGATCAATCAATGGGCACCGCTATCATGCTTTTCACGCATAATCGTGGTGTACTGTCACGACGATTCGGCAGAGCAAGCAAAACGAAACTGTGACCCTTTAACTATCCAACGCAGTCATGGGTGAGTTGGATAAAACATCGGCAGCCTTGATCTGTTCCTCACTTTTTCTTCAGTTCATCGACCACTCTTCGAGTCTTCCGGGCAGACCGGAGTCCATTAATCACTCGCTCGCCACCATCTAATGACAACTTTTTGAAACCCCCCCCAGTCGACAAGAACTTTTTGATTTCACCCCCTGGGTCACCTCCAGTGGGTTGGGAACCAATTCGGGAGGACCCACCGAACAGAGCGACGCTGGCAGAGGATTTGATCACGGCGTTGAAAAAACTCCAGATGCGGGGGCGGCATGGGAACAGAGAGGTGTTACTGGAGCCGGAAGATGGCGTTGGGGTTGGCGTGTACGTGGAAGATGCAGATGGGACGGACAGCGAGGAAGATGGGGACGAGGAGTTGGATTGGGAGTATGGCACGCTTTCTCCTGCGCGCTTGAGGTGGAAGCCTGCACCTACGGCTATGCCTCCCATGCCGATTACACTACGGTGACGATGGTGAGCAGACTTTTCTGTCTCTTTCAAGGATGAAATCTCTCAGACCTGTACCGAGCACTCTTGTGGCTGCGGAAAATATGCATTGCCTTTTAATTTTGCTGATTAACTTCTGTGGCTTTCATGCACATTGCTGACTCGTCTCTGGCAGATGACAAGATTTGCCCCGATATCTCAATTCTAGACCTGCATGGACCATTGGCTGGATTGTTGTACTAGTATGATTTCATTGTATCGTAACCATTTGCTTCGTAGTGAATGAATTGACCCGATATGGAAATGTCAGTTAGCCGAGTTATTGTTCTTCGCGCCGAGTGGTTGGACGGCAACCAAGTTCCTTTGTTCTCCGTACACAAAAAGCGAATGGACGCAGAACTCCCTCTCATCGTGCACGAGAGCACTTTGCTCTTCCCTTCTCTTTCTATAATACATTCATTACACTCTTTCATTGACTGGGCATGTTGTCGAGTCTCATTGCGGTTTCTCTTGCCCTTGGCGCCTCAGTAGGTGAGACGGTCGTTCACCATCCATCTCGACGTCTATCCGCTGACACTCTGCAAGTCGCGCAATCCGTTTCTGTCGTCTGCATTGCTGGTCAATGCCTTGAAGGTTATTCGAATACCACGAGTAAGTTGCTGTCGTGTACTACCGTCCACATCGTTCAGTCTGCGCTCCAGTCGGCAGTACCTTGTCAGCATCTGGAGGGTCTACACCAGTCCTCCTGCTGCCCGGGCAATATACTTCCTCTACGAACCCACAACTTCTTCACGATCTCTTAACGTCCTCGTCTGCCTCTTTGTCTCCATCAACTGGATTCGCAAACTCAAGCTCGCACTCCTCTGTCTCTCTGCCGCTCACAGTAGCACTTCAGCCTGGTATTGCCGTTTACCCGCAGTCATTCTACTCTGGTCAAGGATCCTACACCAGTCTGCCAGCTTCACCCATTGCAAATCCGTCTACGCTAAGCGCATCCTCGCTCGCACTATCTGGAAACGTTTGGGCAGAGGTCTCCACAGGTAGCAACAGCCGTCTCATCCTCTGGAATTCAATCCCCGATGTCAGCCAACTTCCTCAGACCGCTTCTGGTTCGCTTTCCCTCCTGGGTTTGCAATCTAGTACATGTTCCCCGCCTTGCTCTGGCAACGGTGTTTGCTCCTCCTCAGGCACTTGTGTGTGCCCAACTGGATTCAATGGCACTTCCTGTGAGTCATGTGCTCCTGGATATTTTGGCGCGGAATGCGAAGCTTGCCCATCCGGTTGCACATCTTGCGATGATGGCATTAGTGGCACCGGCCGCTGTCTTGCTCCCATCGTGGCCAATCCTCCATCGAGTTGTAATTGCATTAATGGGGAGTGTGGCACTGGTGGTCAA
>JBBPMS010000016.1:81182-128337 GCA_038090435.1 Phylloporus scabripes | reverse complement strand
TATGTCCCACAAAAAGTTTCAGCTCGCGTACACACTCTTTATCGATGTGAGCTCCTTCCACAGACTCGCTAGACCTGCTCACCCAATTGCGCAGATGAGACGTCGTGGTTTCTCTCCAAACGTTTCCACCCTTGTTACCATGCTCAAAGGCCTCTCCAAGATCTCTGACTGGTCCAACCACCCCAAACAGCTCGCTAACGCACATGCGCTCTATCACTACTATCTTGAGCACGCGCAGTCCATCAAGCACCACGATCCCGACAACGTCGCACAACTCTCTGTCGCACCACTCGTCATCTACATATCCATCCTCGGTGCGGCAGGTGATGTCCAAAAGATGTTCGATGTCTACTTCGCCATGGATCAGGATGGTCCTCTGGCACCAGACAGATTCGTGTTCACAGCCATGCTCCGTGCCATTGCCAACCGTCAGGAACCCGCAGATGTCATGTCCGTTCGCGACACCGCCGCCTCAGATGCGAAACATGTCTGGTTACAGATCGAAAAGACCATGCGGAGGCGACCAGATTTCCAGCCTGACTCGCATCTCATTGCAGCCGCCTTACATGCCCTCATCCGCGGTCGACCTGCTGACCAGAATCTTGCACTGGACATCATCGCCCAACACCTTGGTCTCACAAGACCCGGCCACCCGGACCCTTTCAAACTCTCCCCCTATCTCAACTTTTGGACTCTCGAGGCTGCCCTTCAAGTTTGTTTCGCAATGCAAAAATTCAGGCTCTGTGTGCATTTCATGCACCTCATTATGGACAATCTCGACTTGAATCGACCCAGCGTCCGCTCACTCGTCGCCAGGTCACACATTCACATGCTTCTACGTGCCCATGCGTCTCTCGCCTTGCTTGCCTCCCCCTATGAATCCTCCCAGGCCATCGATGCACTGGAATGGTGCCTAAAAAAGGATGCCATGTATGACATTCCCGACTTACGTCCTGACCAGCGGACCTATCACCTCGTGCTCAAGACTTGCCTCCGCACTGGTGATTGGGAAAGTGCTGCCAAGTCATTTCAGCTCATGACTGGCATTCAAATAGATTCGTTCAATGAATCCGAGGGTAAGGCTACCTTCAGGGTCCAGAGAACCCACGAGGGCAGGAGCCTCAGGCCGAATGCAGAGACCATGTCCTTCATCATCCGTACTGCCCTGCATACGAAGGACAATACCAAGGGCCTACAGGCATTTTGGCTCTCCAAGTACGTCGGTACTGACAAGCTGCTCGAAGACAAAGCGGCCGACTCATTCTTTCGGGCGTCGTTTGCATGGGCATTGGGCAACCTCATCGATCAACTGCTAAGTGATCCCAGAACTGGGGACCATCGGGAGCGCCTTCTCTCCCTCAAAGCACGCACCCAGCAAGTGGTTCGCACCTTGGGGCACACCTTTGGGCCGGAGAAATTGGTACTGGGCAACATGTCCACGTTCAAGGAAGAGGACCGCACAGTTTCATTTGACCTTGCCGCAAGAAGTAGTAAACCTCGAAGTAACTGAGGGTTTACTTGCGCAATCCTTCCGTACGCTCTGGCACATCATTCAAAGTTATATTCCCGAATTAGATAAAGCAGACATGTATATGAGGTGAGACAACGAAGGAAAAGAGTCCAATAGAGAGGAAGCAGCAGTCCAGTACCAGGTTAATTTACGCAATCGAATTCGGACGCTCTCCGAACCTCGAGGGGTCACCCTTGAAGCTGGGTGTAGGGGGGGCGAAGAGTGTATCTTCTGTAAGTGCCGCCGACACCGGCTGGTATGTATGCGGACTCTCCAGAGATGGTGAGAAGTGCCTGAGCCCAGACGCGTTTTCCAAAGGCAGGGGGTTGGACCTGCCAGGCGTCTTTCGCGCCCGAGCGCTCTTTCGGCGTCTGCAAAGGAAAATGATCCCCACAATGACAAGCACCACCAACACCAGGGCGTTCAATGCCATAATACCGAGGATTGCCGGGAGGAATTCGGAGAGATTCACTATGGCTTTGGCGACGTCGGTCGAAAGCGAGACTGAGGTGTATCCAGATCCAGCATTTGAAACACTGTATGTGATGTTGGTGTTTGCAGTACCGCCTCGAACGTTATGAAATTCGGCGGACGCCTCGTTGGGGTTGATGAGGGCAAGCAATTGAACGTATGGGTCACCCACGTCCCCCGAGGAATCACGGTCGCCAAAGTTGTAAAGGGTGTAGATCGAGCGGAGAACGTTGACGCCAACTAACCAGTCACTAGACGAGGCGTCAGATCCTATCACTACGTGGAATCGATCTGAAGAACGAACAATTGACCATCTCCCACAGACCCACTCTGCGGAACAAAGGAGCCAAGGCAGCTATTTGGGTCGCCCAACTCAGTGGGTGTGACATCGAGTGGATGAATAGGAAAGATCTGTTTGCTTAAGAGGCTGTCAAGGATGACTGATTCAAAAAAAATAGGGACCTACTCAATTTGAAGAGCCATGTCAATTTCGGCGTCGCAAGGAACGCGCCACTGGCCAAGAGTGGAGTCGTAGTATGCCCCAGCAATGCCAGCATAAATGGCTGCACATACATCGGTAGGTGCGTACCTTGAGATGCTCGTCATCATCTTTTTAGACCATTGATGACGAGCAGCTTACGTGAATGATGTGCCAGTGTCCAGCAGAACGACAGCGTTGTTCGGTGGCGCAGCAGGTACGGTGGTCGAGACGGTATGTGTCTGCGTTCCAACGACAAACGAGTCCAGGAGAATGGTCCATCGCGATGGTGTGGTAGGGGGCCATGTTGGTATCTTGGTTGTATTCGTCACATTCGCATACGAAGGTTCGGTCACGCCAACGGAAAAGCTTCCTTGGATGCCATCACCATCCGAGTTACTTTGGAACGAGAATGCAATAAAGTTGGCTTCGCTTGAACTTCCTTCGAATAAGTTGTGAAGCAACGTTTGTCCGGAGGATGATCCAGATTTACTGAGGGCCACATCGACGTTGGAAAGAGAATCGAAGCCAAGGCCCACAATTCCTGCCGCGCCGTAGGACAACGCTGGGTTCTGAGCCGCTGAAGCACTCAAGTATGCTTGCTTGGATATAGTGGTACTGTGCCATTGATTAACTGGGGATAATCGAGAGAGGAAGATCAAGATACCCTGCAAAGTCTACTGAAGCAAAGTTTACTTGGCCGTATGACCAGCCAATGACATACTATCCAGAGGTGAGGGGTGACAATAGCAAACAGAATGTGGTGGTGCTTACAGTCAAATTTAGGCTGATGGACTTTATAAAGCATGAGTGTGAGGAACAAGGGAAAGACGACGGTACTAACACTAGTCTCCGCATTAGGGATAGGTGTTTGCGAGGGGAGTATCCAAAGATCTAATGAGCGAAAACGGTCAAGGAGGGCAAGGAGGTGACACAAGACCTACCAGACGAGCCCGTATCAAGTTGGACGGGGAGCACTGGGTTGTAAGTAAGTCCCAGGATGGCGGTAGGAGACTACAGTGCTTACGGACGCCTCCAATGGTGATCTATGGTATGGCTAAGCGGAAGGGAATCCGAGAGGGGAAAGTGGAGCTTACATTAGTAAGGTAAATCATGTCGTGTACGTCACTTTGGGGGAATGGTCAGGTCGATAGGAAACGGGTGTGGGGGAGGAATACCTGAGGGAAAGTGTCAAAGGAGTGAGAGTGATGTTGGAAGGAGAGACTGAAGGTTCATCTCTACGCTGCAATGTTTGTCTACGCGTCTGTTCAAAGGGTACTCTGAAAGCCATGGTCGGGCGAGCAAAAGAGGGACTGGAGAAGAACCTTGTAAGTCGTGGCTGTGCTGTAATGATAATTCAGTTCTGTATCTGCACGTGACCGCGATTGGTCTGAACATGACGAACAAGTCGTCCATCCTGCGGCTCATCAACCTCACCGCCCAGCACTCGCCTTGTCCTTGTCATCGCTGCACACCTCATGCGCACGGACCAGTGGCTCTCAACCAGCTCCGAAAGTTTGCAACACCCGTTCATGCAACTCAGAAGGAGTACGCCTTCGAGGTGCGTTCCCGAACCACCACGTCCCTGCCATCTCCAACCCCGCCACCGCAAGGTCGCTGCCTCCAATCTCAGGTTTGGAGAGGGCGTCACCCGCGAGGTCGGCATGGATCTCAAGAACATGAAAGCACGCAAGGTAATTCCCCCAGCTACTCGTCCTCACTATCCCTCCATTTGTGCTACTCAAGGTTGGCGTCTTCACGGATCCGCTCGTAGCGAAACTCAAGCCAATGGCCGTCGTGAGTGTTTGTCTTGCAAGCGCCCGTTCCTTGTAACCCTTTCTAGGCCCTTGAATCTCTACAATCCCAACAAGACCTTCCTTTCGAAGTTTTCGACCAGGTGTCTACCGAGCCCACCGAAGAGAGTTGGAGAAATGCCATCGATTGGGCAAGACGGCATGACTTTACCCATTTCCTTGCGTGAGTGCCAAGGCCGATCTCCTGCTATGCCCCCATTCACGTATCGCGAAGCGTTGGAGGCGGAAGCGTCATTGACACCGCCAAAGCAGCAAACTTGTTTGTTCACATTCTTTCTCCAAGTTCCGTGACCTCATTCTTGTCAGGTTTTCTGTTTACAAGGAAAACGACCTGATGGACTTTGTCAATGCTCCCGTTGGAAAGGGGCTGCCCATCTCTCAGACACTACGACCTCTCATTGCAGGTATGTATTATTTCATACTTTTCTTCTCTGTATGGTCCAACTTTATTTCCAGTGCCCACTACCGCCGGAACAGGCTCGGAGACTACTGGGGCGGCGATTTTCGATGTTACTTCGCGTGCATTCAAGACCGGTATTGCAAGCCGTGCCCTCAAGCCAGTTTTGGGAGTAGTTGACACTGCAAATACTGAAAGCTGCCCAACAGAAGTACACATCAGTGCTGGCCTTGACGTTCTTTTTCATAGCATGGAAAGTTACACTGCGATTCCGTGAGGACTACGTTGATTCAAACCTTTCCTGGCTCATATTTTCCAGTTATACAGAACGTACACCTCGCCCAACCAACCCAATTCTGCGCCCAGCATATCAGGGGAGCAATCCAGTCGCCGACATTTTCTCCATGTGGGCCCTCAGGACCACAGTCAAGTACCTCCCTCGAATTGCCAAAGATAGTACCGATCATGAAGCAAGAAGTCAAATGCTGTGTGTTCTCATTTCTTCTACATATCTCTCCCCTGCAAATAGCTCACATGGATATTGTAGCCTAGCCGCTTCCTTTGCTGGCATTGGGTTTGGAAACGCCGGTGTCCATTTATGTCATGGGATGAGCTACCCGGTGAGTTCCGGTGGTCGAAGTTTGATGTATCACGCTAATGAATATGGGTCAGATATCTGGCTTGAACAAGAGAGGTCCTAAATATAAGCATCCAGGATACCAAGTCGACCACCCTATTATCCCCCACGGTGTCAGGTACGTCACAATCCTTGTCTGCTTGATCGCAGCTATTAACAGTTCGTGCGTTAGTGTCGCCATTACAGGACCTGCAGGTATGTTCTGCGCTGTCGACTGAGCAGCAACCCTCATTCCTTCGTCAGTCTTCCAATTTACCGCACCAACGTCGCCTGACCGCCACCGGGAGGCATTGGCGATCTTCAACAATACAACGGTGACCGATCCATCTATCACCAGCATTCCGGACTGCGAGATTGGATCCTATTTGTATGACTCGATTGCTCGATTCCTTGACGGGCTTGGTGTACCGCGTGGTTTAAAGGCATTGGGGTACACGAAGGACGATATCCCCGGTCTTGTCGAGGGTACACTCCCACAACGTCGCGTACTGGACCTTGCGCCGAACATTGGCGATGTCACTGGAGAAGATGGAAGGGAACATCTCACCCGGATCATGGAAGCATCTTTGGAGTACTGATTGTTGTGTATTTACTGTGTGTTGCGTGTCACAGAAATTTCTCCTTTCGGATCTTAGTACGACCACCATGACTGGCCGAAGCCGAAGTAGGTTCAGACCGTGCATTGATCTTCACGATGGAAAGGTGAAACAGATCGTCGGCAGCACCTTGTCGGATGACGATCCAGGCGCACTCCAGACGAATTTTGTCGCGAGGTGCGACAAGCATCGGAGGTCATGAATATCCCTCATTATGTCCAGCCAATCCGCAGCAGACTTTGCACGATTATATAAAGAGCACAACCTGCAAGGTGGGCATGTCATCATGCTGGGACCTAGAAATCAGGAGGCCGCGAGAGAGGCATTAGGGGCATGGCCAGGTATGCCCCCGACTTTGATGGCCTATCGGCAGGACTTCATCCCCATCATCAGGCGCTTTACAGATAGGCGGCGGAATAACGGCAGCGAACGCGCAAGAATGGCTAGATGCGGGTGCTAGTAAGGTGAGTACTGTGCCTTAGCCTGATTTCTGTGTTCATTTGGTCAGGTCATCGTCACTTCGTTCCTCTTCCCCGAGGCAAAGTTTTCCCGGGAGAGGCTTGGCGCCATCTCCAAAGCTGTCAACAGGGACAGGCTTGTCGTGGATGTGAGGTTGGACAGTTCTGTGTGTGCGGACAGTTCGGCATAGCTCATTGACTTTTGGGTAGCTGTCGTCGTCGAGGGAAGAAGTGGTTTGTGGCAATGAACAAGTGGCAAGACATCACGGACATGGAGGTATGCAGAGGTGGGTCTGAAATGGTCGTCCTTCTTGTCGCACTCAGCGATACGAGGTAGAATCACTCGAGATGTTGTCGGAATATTGTAGGCAAGTGAGACGCATTGACCGCATACAAGCGTCTGACTCCACCTAGTGAGTTTCTCATTCATGCTGCCGATGTAGAGGGGCTATGTCAAGGGATCGACACGGAGCTTGTGAGAAGCAAGTGTTTATCTGCCTTTACATTCTCATGGACTGATCCAAAGCTCAGGGCTCGGTGAATGGGTGACGATACCCACCACATATGCTGGGGGAGCAAAGCGTACGATGATCCCCCACACGGATTGGCAGATCAGCTTATCGCACACAGATGTCTCAGATCTAGCTCTGGTGGATTCGCTTTCAGGTGGAAAAGTCGATCTGACCTATGGCAGGTAAAAAGTTGCTCTGTTACGATTGTAAAAGAGACGTGCTGACGTGTCTCGAGTTCTCTCGACATTTTTGGGGGCGCGTTGGTAAAATTCCAGGATCTCGTGACAAAACATTAGTAGTCTAGACAGTCGTGGGAAATGTGGCTGATAAACTGTACAGTTTTTGCTAGCGTAAGCTCCGTACTCAACCCACGACGGTCTCCTGTGGACAGACAGACCCTTCAAAATGCCCGGCAAAGTCAAAGCGTACGAGCTCCAATCCAAGTGAGCGCCGACCACTCGTTTTCTGTACACGGATCTCATTCCTTGCGCCATAGGTCAAAGAATGACTTGACAAAACAACTTTCCGAGCTCAAGACCGAGCTGCTTAACCTCCGCGTACAGAAGACCACCGGGGGCGCCCCTTCAAAACTCACCAAGATGTATGTTTCAGCTACAGATCGAACTGCGTCCGGACCTGAATTCCACAGTAATGTTGTCCGCAAGTCGATCGCACGGGTGCTAACCGTGATGAACCACAAGTCGCGCCAAAATCTCCGGGAATTCTACAAGAACAAGAAATACCTTCCGCTTGACCTCCGACCGAAGAAGACTCGTGCGATCAGGCGGAGACTGACCAAGGTGAGACACACCGAGGAGGATCTTATCTGGTGCTGAGACAGTTCTTGCGATCTGCAGCGTGAGGCGTCGTTGAGGACGGAAAAGCAGCACAAGAAGGACATCCATTTCCCTTTGCGCAAATACGCAGTCAAGGCATGAGATTACAGCGGATTGTGTTCGCCACGCCGTGTCGTATACATGATATGTCTTAGGACCTGAATGACTTGACATGCTGTGCCTATTGTCAAGGATTAGCGTCTGACAGTCGTTGGTGTTGAGATATCGAACCTTGGAGACGTCGACCTGCAGGACGGGGAAATAAACTCCGGGACACGTGTAATGGAGTGACTTTCGACTCTGGCTTAGACCACCATGTCTCCGCTCAGGAAGCCAAGTGTTGCTGACCTCTCGCCATCA
The DNA here is from genome assembly GCA_038090435.1 of Phylloporus scabripes. Lineage (NCBI taxonomy): Eukaryota > Fungi > Basidiomycota > Agaricomycetes > Boletales > Boletaceae > Phylloporus > Phylloporus scabripes. The sequence continues at coordinate 120,268 of JBBPMS010000016.1, read as the reverse complement.
TCTCCCCAGGATGCCCTTCCCAGAGAACCCTACCCTGTCCCTAGCAGCAACCCTGCAAGCCAATACACTCTGCTCGACAAGCTCGGTACAGGCAGCTTCGGCACCGTCTACAAGGCCATCCACAACGAGACCAAACAGATTGTTGCAATCAAACAAATCGGTGCGCTCTCTATGTCGCCCGCCCTTTACCCACTCATTGCCCAGAACAGACTTGGAGGACTCGGATGACGATATATTGGAAATCCAACAGGAAATAGCCAGCTTGGCTCAGTGCGACTCCGAATACGTCACTCGGTACTATGGCTCCTTTGTCGTGGCTTACAAGCTATGGATAGTCATGGAGTACCTCGCGGGGGGCTCGTGCCTCGACCTCCTCAAAGCCGGTGTCTTTTCCGAAGCGCATATTGCGGTCATCTGCCGCGAACTACTTCTCGGTCTTGATTACCTACATTCGGAGGGCACCATCCACCGAGATATCAAAGCTGCAAACGTCCTACTTTCTGCGTCGGGAAAAGTTAAACTCGCAGATTTCGGTGTTGCAGCCCAACTTACGAGCACGTTGAGACATACGTTTGTTGGCACTCCCTTCTGGATGGCACCTGAAGTCATTCGTCAAGCCGGATATGATGCTAAAGCCGACATGTGGAGCTTGGGCATAACTGCGATTGAGATGGCAATGGGCGAACCGCCCTTGGCAGAATACCATCCCATGCGTGTGCTTTTCCTTATACCGAAAGCGAAGCCTCCGACCCTCGAGGGTAACTTTGGTTCTGCCTTCAAAGAGTTTGTCTCGTTATGTCTCACAAAGGATCCTAGCATGGTACGATATGTCCAACTCTGCTTGCCTGCGTTCTTACATGGTGATCCAGCGACCCACGGCCAAAGACCTTCTCCAGCATAAATTCGTCAGGAATGCAAAGAAGACGTCGTGCCTCACTGAGCTCATTGAACGTTATCAGGAATTTCGCAGCCGATCTCCCCCAAAGGGCCCACAAGTGTACCAACCTACCTTTGGGGGAACCGCCAATTGGGAGAGCAACGCTACGCTACGCAGTGACTGGAATTTCGACACCATCAAGACTTCGTCTGTGATGGGGACATTCAGTAGCGCTGCGAGAGATCTTCTTCCTGACATGGGTGATGAAGAATTAGAAGTTTATGCCGAAGAAGAACAGTCTATTGATACAGAGGGCGCAATTAGGGGCAGCGAGCAGCTAGCATCCGGTATTGGGCAGAGTCTTGAGGCGGCGCACTCGACTGTCATGATTAGATCGCTACCCGACACGCCGACTCTCCTTGTTGCGACGGGTGCCTCTCCAAGCGATTCAGGAGCGTCGTCTGGACCTACTACTCCAGCAAACAACGGGGATGCGCCACCCGCGTACACCGGTTCTGTCCGGTCTATGAAGCGTTCGTCATATGCTGCAAGACACAGAACGGCTGGCGCCGGGACGGTCATGCGAGAGGCTGATCTCGGTTCTGGTGTAGATACGATTAGACCAGTGAAGAAAGTGGATACGATCGGCTCCCTCAGGCTCTCTGCAGAGTACGTCGGGACGACGCGTGGCCGAGATGATCCACCACAATCCCCATCGCCGGCTTCACCCAAGTCGAAAGACTACAAGCGACGGGCGAGTGAATCCGAGCGGGCTGGGCGAGCCATGGTCGATGATGTAGTCCTCCCGGTCCTGCAAAACGTAAGGGTGATCCAGATGTTCCACTTGTCGTCCCTCTCACCACCTTCCCAAGGCCATTCGCGACGACATGGACGCTCGGGAAATTGAAGCACTGAGCATGATCGCTCGAGGTTTTGCAGACCTATGCGATGCCAACCCGACTCTCTCTTACAATGTCATCCTCGACATACTTTCTGGCATCAACGAGTAGGTCGTTTCGTCGGGCAGCTAAATCTCGCTCAACACCCTTAGGAACACCGCCGTCCGTCAACATGTACAGACCGCTCGAGGACTATTCCCCCACAAACGAATCATTCGAAAAAGTGAAATGACGGCCAGAGGGTTGGTTGTTACTGAAGTTCAAGAGGACATCTCGTCCCCTCCAGCAGAAGCGAGTGGTTCTTCATCTGCTCATCCTCTCAAGGCGGACGATCCGGCTGGCCAAGCACGCAAATCACCTATTGCCGAGCTCTTGTACATGCGTTGGCTTGAAGGACTGCGGATTAAATGGCCAAACATTCTATCGTCATGACCAAGTAGGTTTGACGTAGCGATACCACCATCCCACTGCAACCGCGCTAGTGTTCCCGTGGTTGAAATCTTGTACGCAGTTGGTTCACGAGTGTAACTGGCCTTTACATGCCAACATGCGAGACAATTCCGTGTTTCACGTATTCGCTGACTCGTGATAAATTCAAATTGTTTACAGACCAATAGCCCCCGTTCGAGTCCCCCACAAGCTGCTGTGATTGCCCAAGAAATGTAATCCAAAAAAGAAAGGTGCTAGAATGAACCAACCAAGAAATAAAGGCGAGATAAAATCAAAATGAATCCGTGAATGCGCATTACCCCATCAAAGAACGATGCTGCCAGCTACAGCGGCGACAAAAGTAGCAATGCTCGACAGTACAAGTGATACGGCACTAAAGTGGTCGGCCCCGCTCTTCTGGTTCGCATGAGGAGATCCCGAGTCACCGTGTTGACCCTCTTTGGGACTCGAATGCTGACCAGAAGAGGCCCTGTCCACAGTCTCAGCCGACGCGTGCCAAGAGAAAACTGGAGCTTACCCATTCTTCTCTTGCGAACCAGGCTTCTGCTCGCTGGCCTTGTTGGTGGGTTTTGCGGCACTAGGAGTGGTCTTGACCGAATTCTGATACGACCCCAGGCCATCCATCTGTGCAAGCGACATGCGCTTCCACCCATTCGAAACCATCAGGGGATATGCGCGCACAAAGGCAGCGACCGACAAGTCAGACAGCTCGTGCTCCAGAATAAGGAGACCGGGCGTCTTGGGACCTTGTATACCGTCTTCAATAGCTCGACAGCGAAAATAAAGCAAATGTCACCAACCAGTGAGCCACTTTTGCATATTCTCCTGAATCTTATCCGGCGTAGTGAGGGGACGGGGGGTATCGAGTGACCAGTCGTCAGTGCTGAGGCCAAACACAAGTCAGACCAAGCAGCGTCCAAAAGAAAACACCCACTCTTGGTTCCAAATGACCGTCGTCAGTCCAAAGACTTCCTTAGCAATTGCGCCAACACGCCTGTCGCAGTCGCCGTACGGGGGTCGCCAGAATCGAGGGAGGCGTCCGCCAGTCGAATTGTGCACAAGCAACATGGTCCAGCCCAGCTCTGCCACCACCTCTTCGTTAGACTTGGTCGTCATAAAAGGGTGTGTCCAAGTATGGACAGCGAGGTCATCCTGATTGACCTCAATCGCCTCCTTCAGCTCATTCGGGTGCGACAGCATATTTTGACCAATAAAAAAGTGGGTCACATGCTCCTTGTTGTCGCGAAGAAACTTATACAGCGTACTCGAAGGCTAAAAGCGAAAAAAAAAAAAACGCGTCAGCCCCAGTCATGCAGGACAAGAAGAAACGAACTGGGAGGGGACCGTCGTCAAAGCTGAGCCCGAGCACGCCAGCGGGAGCCTCCCAGAGATCACCCGGAATGGCACACTTGTACGTCGACGAGCAGACGGCGTCGCTATTGGGGTCAAAACCAGACGGATAAACAGGGCTCTCGCCATTCAAGATCGACGTTATCGGAAGGTCGGGAATCTTGCCGGCCTTGACGGCCTTGTCTAGCGCGTCGAGCCATTCCCGAGGCATATTTTCGGTCGAGGCCGAGGCGGCGGGAAAGCCCTTTGACCATTCTACGCAATCGGTCAAAAAGCCTGCAAAACGAGACAAAAACAATCGCATACCAGGAGTGCCAATGGCGGCATAGACGACGCCATCTCCACTACCACCACGCTTAAACAAACCATAAACGGGGTGGTCTTGGTCGTGGTACCACCTGGTCGACAAAAGTTGACCCGTAGCAGAGTGGTTGGCGGGTGCGACGGAAGCCTGGGCAGCTGTAGCGGCGAGGAGGACAGAGGTGAGGAGTGCAGACATGGCTAGAGAAAGAGGCTAAACGAGAGGAGCGAAAGATAGGACGTGTGCTGTGGGGAGGAAGGGGGATGAAGAAGGCGAGGAGAGGGCCCTTATTTTATACCATGGAACTGGAATGCTACATTGTCAGCCCCTGGCGAAAGCAATCCTAGTTACCGTATACGGATCGTCTGGAAGGAATGCAGGTGATCGGAAATTCCGGTACCAACTTAGTGTCTTCCCAAATCAAGTTTGATCGACGCTCTGTGATTGGCAAATATCTTCAGCTCGCCCATGACGTCGATGCAACTCTATTGCATTCCAGGGATACAATAAACACATAGCACCGGCCAAAATCACATACTATGTCGCAGGCGAGGTAGCAGCGGACTCCCCACGAAGTGCGCTCTTGAGTATCAAAATACCCGACTTCAACTGCGCGACCTCTTTTACCATGGTCGTGAACCTGGCCTTCTTTGCCTCGCTCGTCAAGTACGGCGTAAAGTGTTGGATGCAGTCCCGCGTCGTCGCACTTGGCGTGTCCCGCAACCATTCGATGAGCATCTTTTCGTCCAAATCTCCTTCTGGCGCGGGACCGGTCGGCAGGGGTTTCCTCTTCTTGAGCTTGGGTCCATTGACCCCGTTGACCGTGCCGCTGGTTACAGCCCCGGAAACTTCATCTACTTTGCGTTTGTTCATGGATTTTGGCGTCGTGGGGGAGCTAACCGAGGCTTTAGCCCCAGCTCCTGGGCTTGTGCCTGGAATACCACTGCTGAGCGGGCTGTTGGCTCGGCTCACGTTAGCCGATTTGGTCTTGGGACCTTTAGGACTGGTAGCGCGCTTGGCGACAACGGAATGTCCTCCCAAGCTGGGTAGAGGTGCGGGCGAAGCTGCCCTAGAGTCAGCAGCGGAAGCATCTGAAGTGGGAGGCTTGGAAGCTGGTTGCTGAGAGGTCGACCGGGATTTGCTCTGTTGGGGTTGTTGCTGTATGGCAGGCTCATTCGAGACGGCCGGGGGCTCTTCCTCTTCCTCGTTCTCGTCCTGTAGATGGTGAGAACCAGCGAATTGAGTTGGATGACCCGACTTACCGAACTCGCATATGGATTGCGCTCTTCGTCACTTTCATAAGCAACATTCTTTTCCAGCTTGCGCATCAGCTTTTTGAGTGATTTGCCATCCTTGGACAGCTGGGACTCGTCTTCCTCCTCTTCCGATTCGTCAATGTACCCCTCACGCCGTTTGTTGGCGAGCTTGTATTCTCGTTTGAGACGTTCCTGTGCGAGACACGTTGGCTACGCGACTTTTTCAAATCGAAACACGCACCTCGAGTTCTTTGGCTTCCTCATCGTCCATATCCGCGGCCTCGTGCTCGTCGTCATCTGCCACCTCTTCCTCGAACAATTGTTCGTCGAGATGGCCTTCACCATCGTCTTCTCGTTTTGGTCGTACGTTGCCTTCCTCGTCTTGGTCGGCACCCTGCGAGCCTCTGTTGACGGTTCTGAGCGCTCTTCCACCCGGCGCTCTGCTTTGGCTCGTGGTGTGCACGAGTGACGCCGCACCGGTGATGGCATCAGGATCTGCCTTGAACATGGCTGCTGTGGCCGCAGAAGGACCCTGACCATGTCTGCGGTGCAACAGCCAGCGCTCTGGATCCTTGTTCTTTTGAATCCTGGCCATCTGGGGAAGAAAAAGTCGGAGAAGAACACGAAGCAAGAACAAAGGCATACAAGCGACTCGGCCTCCTCCAAGTTGGGGACATGGTGCTTGGGTTTCTTGTGAAACTTGTACCACCGGTGCGCAGGCACGAATTTAAACACCTCTTGTGCGGCGGGCATGAAGAGCGCATGTGTTTCTGCTCTGGAGACCTCCTCGAGCTGCCCCACCCACACCTCGTTCTGCTTGGCGTCCTCCATCACCCACGGGTATCGCTCCTCCCTCCTCAGCTGCCGCACGTCATCTGGGACCTTGAACACCTGCCGTGTTTTCCGTGTCATCTTCTTTTTTCCGTTGGCGAGCGCCTTTCCCTTGGTGTCCTTTGACGACCCCTCCCCGGTGTTAGCGATAGGCCGACCCTCTGCATCGACCATGACGATTCGCATGTCGGCGCCAATGACGGGTTTACCGTCTTGCCCTAGCATCGGGGCGACGGGAACTTGTTGGGCGGAGGTGGCGGCCTGCCTTCTGAGGTCCTTTCTGTTGAGCTTTATAGGTTCGTCCCAGGTAGAGACGTCTACGGGCTTGCGTGCGTCAAACTTCATGACGTCGTACTTCCAGCCGTTGAGCGCGGAGGACATGAGCTTGTACTCGGAGAACTCGCCATCCGGGAGGGCGGACGCGTCGTCGGTGTTGTCGGTGTTGGGTGGCGTTGGCTGCTGGCGGGGCGTGGCCGACTTGCGTGGCGACGACGGCGTTCTGGATGGCTTCTTCTTGTGGAAGAGGAGGGACTCTGCAGACTTTGGTGGCATGCTGGGGGAGTCTGACCAAACCAGCTTGATAACGTAATCCGGCCACGGGTCTAGTCATATAGTAGACGGTAGCAGTATGTACAGACAATCGTCCGTTGGCAAACGAGACACGTATAATAAAACAAACACATGAACCCCAGGGCATGAAAACAAGATCGGTGTGGTGGTCAAGTCGGCGCTTCCACCCTGGTCGTCGGTATGCTCCCATTCGTCGCTGCAGCGGACGAGGGCGGATGGGAGGATCCGGCTGTGGACGCGTATACATTCTCCGAAGAAGACGGCCGTGTGGACGATGGTGGTTGATGCGAATGTGATTGGGAGGGATGCGATATAGAGTTGGGAGGGTATGGTACCGGGCCCTGGCTGTAGACGATCGAGTGCGGGGGACCGCCTGGACCGAAAGGGGGCATGCCCTGTCGGAGGCCGTCCAGCTCATGTCTGAGCATATCAATCTCGCGGGCCATGTCTTGATGGCTCTGTTTGAGATTGATGACAAAGTCGATGGCTGGAAGAGGCTCAGCTGTGTGCGAGGGAGAAGAGAAAGAAAGGGACCTTTGCTGAGAATCTCCCACTTGCTTGCTTTCATGCCACGGTCAGCAGGGAGCTGATCGCGTAGTTCGTCGAATAAATCCTTCATTTCCTTCCGGCGCTTCCGCTCCGCCAGTTTGTGGGATACCCTCAGCTCTGGGGAGCGAGAATAGGGCGTCGATCCGGGTTCCTTGGCCTGCTTGGCGTTCGAGGAGGATGATGGGGGCGGTGCAGAGGAGTCGTCTGATGGAGCGGTAGCAGTGACAACGGGGGCGGTGGAAGCTGTATCGCGTAGCTGGCGGGATGGGGGGCGTGAGCGGGGGCGGACGTTTCTGGTTGGGCCGACGGCGGGGGGGATGTTGATGTTTTCTGGGACGGACATGCGCCTGTCCTGGGGGAAGGCCATGGGTGGCATGATGGTTTGGGGCAGAGGCTGGGAGTCGAAGGGACGGTTGGAATTCTGTATATTAGGGTCTTGGTGGCCATCTGGTTGTTGTGCTGCAGACCACGCGAAAGTCGCCATGCTAGCGGATGTTGTTGGTGCTGGTGATCGACCATGTGGCTGGTCTGCGGAGAAAGCCGAGTAGGGAGTGGAACCGTTTGGAAGTATTGCGGGCAGCGAGTCGCGTCTATCGTGTATCCACCACTGTGAGCTGTTTCCGGGGGGCGGTGGTGGTGGTGCGAGCGCGCCAGCGTGGACGGAATGGCGGCGGTGGTCGTATATGCTGAGGTGGGCGAGTCTGTGCGTATCTACGGCAGACCCGCGGCGCTTTTGTGCGCGGGCGTCGGGATCGATGTGCATGGGGCTCGGTACGCCAGGTCCGGCGAGGTGGTCGGTGTCGTCGCTCGGGAACTCGCGGTCGGAGGACATTTTGCGTTTTGTGCCGTGGGGCAGATGGGAGTCGGAGGAGTTCTGCAGGGTGTGAGCGCGGGCAGGGGGAGGGGGAGGAGACGCACAGCGATGGAGTGGCGACGAGAGCTGTCGTCGCTGTCGTCGTGGCCATTGTCTGGGCGTGCTGATCTCTTTGGGAGATCGCGATCCAGCGAGGGGGTGCGGAGGAGCTTGCGGAGGTGTTTTGGGTCCGAGTCGCCAAAGACGTAGTTTGGTGCTGGACGGGGCGCTGTGTGGTGTTGGGCGGGGGCGTCGGGGAACGCAGAGGGACTCACCTGCGGCGTGGAGGGAGGGGTCGGTGAGCGAGCCCCGACGGTGGAGGTGGTCGAGGGGCGGGAGGGATATGAGCGACTTTGTCTGTGGCATTGGGAGAGAGACAAGCTCGAGCGGACGTTATACGCCCATGTGAACACGTGCTCATTTCATATTTGGTTATATCAATTACCATTTTAGTAATTCACCCCGACGGACCCCCCGCACCCCCATGCTGTTCCGCGTGCGCCGCCCCCCGCCCCCGCCCCCCCGCTGCTCGTCCTCGACGGCGGCCATGTACCGCACCCACGGTATGTAGTCCAGGAACACCCCCCTCTGCGGCACCATCGCATCACCTGGCCCAACGACGCCCTGCAACGCGTCCACCATCCGAGTCTGATACGCCACGCGAGCTCGGAACGCGTCGCTGATCGACGCCTCCATCGGACCCGTCTCCTCGTGCACCCCACGTGACATCTCCTCCTCCCCCCTCAGCACCACATACCCCACTTCCTCCTCGTCCGTCACCTGCGGCTCTCTCAGCACACGCACACGCACAGTACCCACACTCACCTCAACCATGCTCACACACCGCACCTGCGCGTCCACGTGCGACATCACCTCGCTCGCCCTCTTCATCTCCACCCACTCGTCAGCGGAAATTGCCCGACCTGATCGCCGATCGTCACCTGCCTCCTCTTCTGCGTCCCCCTCGCTCGTGTCCGCGCAAAGTATTTGCAATTGCATGATAGACCGCCGTAGATCGGGCAACGGTATTGGATCCATCCTCGGGTAAAGCAGCGCATCCGCCGTGTCCACGCCACCTACACATTGTGTCCTTTCATACAACCTCACCAGGTCTTCGTGCGCAACATGCTTCCCCTCCGTCAGCGACAGGCATTGAAGAAAGCTGGCCGCAACCCGCGACGGACAGGGCTCGAAAATGAGGATACTTTGCACCGGCAGCTCACCAACAGGAACTAATCCTGCATCTATAATACCGTCAACGCCATCCACTCGACACGCTAGCGTCCTCACCGTTGCATGTCATCACAACTGGCCGTTGACAGCTCCGAATGAACTCGATGACCGCCGGCCAAAACCCTGCATCGTCCTTGAACAAAATGTCCACTTCCTCCAGCAGCACAAGCGACTGCCCAACCCTCCGTCTCCCACATGCTTCCAGTGGCTCTGCCACTTCCCTATCATCTATCTCGATAGGCTCACCTTGGCTCCCTGATTCCTCTGTTTTGGATTCGCCCCTGGTCAGATACCCATCCAGTCCCACGCGTCCCTTTGCCCCCCCTATACCCTTTTCCATTGGCCCACGTCTATGCACCGTCTGCACGGTGTGGTTCTTACCCACATCCCCAACAAGTTGCTCCAGGCTCGCACCGTTCCGTTTTCCAATACCAGGATACACCTCGAAAACTTCCCATCCCAGCTCTTCCGCACACGCGTAGACCGCAGCAGTCTTCCCACACCCAGGTGGCCCGGTGATGAGGATGGTATTGGTCAGCTTATCGGTAAATTTGGCGTGGACAGGTCCCTGTGATCGAGACGCCGCGTGGTTGGCTGTTGTACCAGTGCCATCGAGCGCAGCATGCGATTCGTCCGTGTCACCTGTCTCGCGTCTTCGGAGCCGATCAAACGTGCGCTGGCAAAACGTGAACTCATCCTCCGAGTCTTCAGGGGGTTCCTCTTCTTCCTCGTCGCTTCGGGCCACAAAGTCGTCCAAGTCATCATATGAATTCATTCTTCGTTTCTTGTTTCCCCGTCTAGCCACAGCTCGAATAACATGGGGGCGTTTTGTCCCTCGCCGTGCCCGCTTCAAGTTGCGTTTCTCTTTGTTCTCCTTGCCTGGGACACCATCTGGCGGACGATCTTGCAAACGTAGCGCTAGTGCATTAAGCCAGTCTCGTAGGTAGAGCGCGTGTTGCTCATTTCCCAACACCTCGTCTGCCCGCCGCGGACGAAAGCGGCGAGTCCACGTCTCGGGTACTTTTTCTTGATGGATAGATGTACGTGCGAAAGCAGGGTGCGATTCGGCATAATTATGGCTGAGAGAATGGAGATGCTCTTCGCACTGCTGGGGTGTCCACGATCTGGACATACGCAAGGGAGGCGGCGTATCACTGACTTGCCGCCATCTTGCGAGAAAATCTAGTGTTCCTTCATCTGATGTACGTAAGCTTGGGAATATCCTGCGCTTCAACGGGGCTTGACTCGAGGTATAGGATTGCTGCAGTCCTCGAACATGCTGCGAACACGAGCTAGGAAAAGGCGCGACACCTCCTAACCCCGGAGTCCCTTTACACTTTATCTTGGTCTGTTTATGCGGCGTGGGCTTGGGTAGACTAGCATATGATGGTGTGTCATCCTCCTCACAGCTGCGATCATCGGGCGCGACTGTGGAAGGGACGCGGGAATGTAATGTTGCCTGACTAAATTCCGAAAAAGGCGTCAGTGGGGAATCAGGCGATAGATACGGTTCCGTAGACAACTCTGCATCGGAGGAGAGGTCTATGATGTCGATATCATCCACGCTGTTAACAGTAGCGCGCCTTTTCTCACGCGCAGCGGAGACCCTCGTGAAAATTGGAAATAGCTGACCTATGTTTCACGACAATGTTTGGGGCTGACACGGTAACAGTGAACTCACGCACTTGGTTTAGATGGTTGAGATGGTTGCGCGAGAGGTGTGTCCACGAGTTGGAGAGAGGATGCCACAGAGTCTGTATAGTCGGGCTGCAAGTCTTGTAGTTTCTCCATAGACTTGTTTGCTGCAGAGTTGGTCTCGGATGGTTGTACGAGAATAGGTGTATCCGCGGTTTGGAGGGGTGTCACAGTGTCCGTGTGCTCGGGTTCCGAGCCTTGTGATTGTTCTATTGAACTGCTGGCCGCAGAGTTGGTCCTCTGGAAGAGATCCTTTAGAGTCGCTTGGACTGTCATCACCTGCGGAGCATGTGCGTGAGTAACACGACACAAGAACGCCCAGAATCATTACACGCTGGGCCCCGACCTGGTTGCCCGAAGCTCTTGTTTTCCGTTTTCCTGGCATGATGCGTGAACGTTTGAATGGTGGGGAGCGGCGCTGAGATGTTGGTACGCGTCTGAGACTCGAAGCGGACCGCGTCGCGTGACACTGTCACGTTGGACAATAAGTTCCACTTTAACTCGATGTCAAACGACCAGCAGCGGCCCCCGGTAAGTAAGGAATTGTTAAGATGGATATCCAAAGAGTATTTCGGTGAGCATCTTCATGTAGGCGAGGCTGAGACCTACTCGCGAAGCAGATATGAACGGGTCATCGTACCGCATCCTTGATCGTCCCCCATCGGCCCTCGAGTTTGCCAGACTGGTCCACTTATCGAGACCGGCGGTCATCAAGGGTACTATTCCATCTATTATACACGATTTCGCGCGTGTGATGTACAACTCCAGGGATGGAGCTGCCGGCTTTGACGAAATGGACTGACGACTATCTCATTCAAACGATGGGGGATCAGCCTGTCTCGGTTGCCGTGACACCTAATGGGTACGACCCAAGACCAATGTTCAGAAACGTGGTTGAACGATGGCAAGCCGCGCAGATGCAGTCACCCGTGCCCCAGATGGAAAGCTATACTTTACCGAACCTTTGGTCGACACGCTGACGATGCGCGATCTTCTCGACAAGCTTCGTTCAGGTGACTATTTCCATTCTCACTCTGGTTGTCCCAATCAGACCATGCCGTGTTCAGGCGGAAAACATGTCCATTATCTACAATCGCAAAATGGGAATCTGTATTCGCAAGATTTCTTTGCCAATGGACGCGGTCCATCAGAGTTTGCGGCCCTACGAGCAGATGTTCCCTCTGAAATTGACATTGTCAGTGATGCACTCGGTTCGTCTTGGTAGCAACACCGTCCGCAAATGTTCTGAGGTACTGACTAGACCGGACCCCTGACGCAGTGAATCTGTGGATCGGAGGCAGCAACAGCGTTACGAGCATACACAGCGGTACGCTTCCTGGTGAACGTGAATTTCCGGACCTGATCCGGAGTGTTCAGACCCATTTGAGAATATATACACCGTCGTGCGTGGTACCAAGCACTTCACACTGTTACCACCTACCGAAGGATGGTGTTTACAAGGTTTGTGTCATGTACGACAATATATTGGCCGTGGCTCATTGGAATAGAGAGACCATACCCGCATGCTGTATACACCCGTGATGACGCCACTGGTGAACTCTGTCTTCTTCCATCTCACCACGCTCTGCCCGTGCGATGGTCGTCGATTTCGAATCCTGATCTTCCGGGCACATTGCCGCAGGAGGCTCACCCGATCCATATCACGCTGACTGCGGGGGAGACGCTGTACCTGCCCGTTGGCTGGTGGCACTTTGTCAGACAGTCCGGGGATGTCAATGTTGCACTGAACTGGTGGTATGACGCAGAGCTGCAGGGGATCAATTGGGTGTGGCTGAATATGCTTCGGTCTGGTAATGACGATTAGGTACAAATCTGTCACACACGTGCCACGTCACCCTCATAACTCTCTGTCATGGGCAAAGACAAGAAGGAGAAAAAGAGAAAGCCAGACGAGGGGGCGACGGAGGACGTCGAGATGGAGGATGCATCCTCAGTGCGCGTTCTGACTACCGACGCGTCCCTTCGCGGTCTCACCAAGCCACAGCCTAGGAAGAAATCAAAAAAAGACAAGGAGGAGATCGTTATTCCCCTCGAGGACCTGTCCCCCATTGCGCAACCCCTCGCGCAGAAAAAGCTGGTGAAAAAGCTGCACAAGACGATCAAGAAAGGTGAGGTCGGATGCATGTGCCTGCGTTTGCATGATTGTATCGGTCACCAGCCTCCAAGGCGAGGCAAGTCAAACGCGGCGTCAAGGAGGTCGTCAAGGGTATTCGCAAGGGAGAGCAAGGGCAAGTCATCCGTTTCCTCCCTCTTGTGACACTCGTCATGTCTTTTCCAGGTTGCTAGTCCTCGCTGCAGACATAAATCCCGTCGACATCATATCCCACCTCCCTGTACTTTCCGAGGATGCCCATATACCGTACGTGTTCGTGGCGTCCAAGGAAGAGCTGGGGCACGCCAGCTCTACCAAACGACCAACGAGTTGTGTCATGATATGTCCCAATCTGAAGCGCAAAACACCAAAGAAGGACGGTGAGGAGGGGGAGGATGACTACCGCGAACTCTACGAGGAATGCCGTCGAGACGTAGAAAAGCTAGATGCTAAAATCATTTTCTAATGTCTTGTATTCAACCGAGTTGTATTCACACGTTCGCACACTTGTTTCCGCCAACCAGCTTCCGCTCCGTACACTACCATGCCCGCATCCAAAGCAAAGTCTGCCAACGGCTCAGCGTCTGCAAAACCAGCCAAGGGTTCCCCGACGAGCACTGTCCGCCCAGCGAAACCCTCAGAGACAGGTGTGATTGCACACGGCTCAGGGAAACCCGACAAAAGCGCCTTTGACGCGGAGCAGGAGCGACTCAAGTCCGAGATTGACGCCGTACAAGCCCAACTTGTGCGTTACACCTCTTCCTCATCACCGCAGTCACTGATCGTGTCCTCACAGGACGCCGTCCGAGAGAAAATAGCGTCGGCCAGCAAACCTTCCGACAACGACAGGCGGAATGCGCTCCGTGCCGAACTCGACAGCATACGTGAGCAGCAGTCTTCTTACAAGAGTTCTAGAGGCAGGGTCCTCGACCAACTCAAGGCGTTGCAAGATGGCATACAAAAGAAGGTGAGCCGTTACTCTTCTTGTCGGATGAATACCACCAATTCTGGACAGTCTAGGGATTTGCAAGCTGCGCGAGGCAAGACGCCCTTCCGAACCGTTGCCGAGGTCGATGCACATATCACGTACGCTCTTCCTATGTTGTTCAACTGGCATCACTCACCTTGTCGCGCAGAAACCTCGAGAAGCAAGTTGAATCCGGCAGTATGAAGCTTGCTGATGAAAAGCGTGCCCTCCAAGAAATCTCGCAGGCCAAACGGGCTCGAAAGGCTGTAGAAGGCTTCCAGGCTGCTCATGACGCGATTGATGCCGACCGAAGCGCTGCTGATGAGCTCCGCAAACAACTGGATGATCCAGAGGCCAAAACCATCTCCGAAAGTTACGACAAGATCAAGGCAGAGCTGGACGAGCTCAAGAAGGAGTCGGACGAAGCATATGCTGGTCGCACCAAGCTTTTTGAAGAGCGGGACAATCTGCAAGCTCAAATAAATACCCTCTTCAACGAGAAGCGAGCATCCGTGCAGCAGTTCCGAGACGCAAACGACCGGTACTGGGTAAAAGTCAATGAGGACCGTGCTCGTCGCGCCGAGAAGGCGCGTGCGCTGCGCGCTGCTGAGGAAGCTCAGAGGAAATTGGAGCACGCGCAACGATTGCGAGAGGAGGCATCTCTACCCGCATATCAAGCAGAGATCGAAGAGTGCCAAACGCTAATCGAGGCACTTTCAGGCAAGAGTTCGGATGCTGTCGTGCCACCCTCTTTGTCCATTAAGGGTGACGTGGGTGGCATACCAAAACTTGAGCCAAGACGGGTGGAGTCCTCCACCGATGGCCTCGTGGCGCGCAAGAAGAAGGGGGAGGATGAGGAGACATACTTTGCAGGAAAGGGAAAGCGAGGGAAAAAGGACAAACCAAAGGCGACGCAAGAATCGGATACCCTCAAGAATCTTGCCTTTAGCACGATCACTGCGCTCGCCAAGTTTGGGATTACTCTTCCTACTGGTGCAACGGACATTCCGCGTGTTGTTGAAGACTTGAAGACGAAGAAAGTCTGGTACGAGGAGAATCAAGCGCGCGTAACTGCAGAAAACATAGCCAAGGCGGAGGCGCAAATAGAACGCCTCACGAATGCAACCAAATCAGACCCCGTAGATCGGCATGCATCGGTCGATTCCAACGGTGAAGACACGCCTTTAGAGTCTGCAGGTACACCAGTGGAAGACAAAGTAGACGAAGCAGTGGTTGTGGACGAGTGATGTCAGGAGCACGCCGCAGCACCTTGATATATTAATATTGAATCTCAAGAGTGCTACTCATGTTAGGGGAATACATTGCAAGCAAAGACATGCTAGTATTATTCACGTCAACGCCTATACAATAGTGAGCACAACTTTTGAAGAGTAGACGGACAATACAAATACGGAGCAAGGTAGGAATAAATGATAGCCCGAGAAACGTGGTTATATACGTTATTAAGTTTTCTGCACAACCAACTGAACGACGGAATATGGCTGTGTCAGGATGCAGTCTCCGCTTTGATAGATTCGGCTTCACGGTCTGGCTCGCTAGCATTAGCAGGTAAACCCAAATCCTGAGTCGAAAATGATGCAACGTCGAATGTATTCGTCGTCGCATACTCGGAGAAGGTAAGGCCAGCTTGATGAACCGAAGGCATCGAATCCTCAGGGGTAACCGATGTATCCATATAGTTAAGTCCCGCGTATGCATCAGAGTTAAAGCCAGAAGCTGAGGCGTCCAGCGCGCTAGTGGGAAACGGTTCCTGTTGCAAAGCGGCCAACATGCTGGAGGTTGTTGGAGTGTGGTTCATAGCGTGTTGTGGGCGAGCATCAGAGGACGTGAAGCTCTCTTGTCCAGGCATGGGTGAAAGGGAAAAGAATTGTTGCTGCATGACTGGTTCAACAGAGGCAGCCACGGAATTGGTGGACAAGGCAACATTCCGTAGGACGTTTACTGCGATCCAGTCACTATCCAATCGTAAGTAATGCTAGTTGTGAGAAGAACTGTAGGACGCTTACTCAAGGAATAATTTCAGTATTTGAAAAGCGCCGAATGCAGGGTCACTCCTAATGGTCTGCCACAACACATGAGTACCATCGAAAACAGTTTGATCGCAGAACCTTACGAGATCCCTCATGACTTGACTGGTCACATAACCCCAGCGGATGAGTACGCTACGAGGACTCATCGTCCCTCTGTCATCGCTAGTTCCAATGCGCTGCTCCATGAGTCTCTCTGTGCATTTATCGGCCCATGCCATAACTTCCCTGACGGGCTCATTGCTCTTTGAAAGACTATCCATCATGGCGACGAATTCCACCTCGAGAAGCTGGACGAGATCTTCGTGTCGGCAGTTGCACACCAAAGCCGACTGGTTGCGAACGGATTCAAAGTCTACTTTTTGCCAGGATCGACGCATCTCGGTGAGCTGCTTTTGGTTGGTGAGAACCGTGTTCAAAGCCTGGGTGACTTGGTAAATATCCACGAATCGCACTGCGTCGAAATACGTCAATCGAACGATGCCTCGTCAGGCGCGCGAACGAGCACGTACACACTAGATGTCCGAAACGTGCACCCAACTCGACTTTGGGTTCGACAAACGTAGTCCCATATCCTTCGAGAGCAAGAAGAAGGATCTTCTCCATTTGACTAGCAAGTTGTCGCAAATTGTTCAAGGAAGTCGTGGCGAGGGGTGAGAGCATCCGAGACCTGAGGAATTCGAGTATTTCCTGCTCACGGTTGAGCGACAGCATGAAACTCCCACGGCTGACTCACATCATACACAATAGCGTCGGCCTTCGCCATCAGTCCCGCAATTGCAGGTGCATGAACGACCTCGCGATGAGTGCCTGTTAGGGAAGACCAAAATCCTCTGAGATGCATCTCGAATTGATCAAATCGGAAGGCACGAGCACTCTCGAGGACCGCGTCCAGATGGTCTTGGAACCAACCCCATACTTCTCTCCCCGCGATGCACTGAGCGGAAGCGGAATTGGCGCCGATAGCCTCCTCGATGGAAGGGAAGTGAGGCATGTGGCGAACAGAGAGATGTTGCTGTGGCTGGACATATTGACCATCGGCGTTGGGTCCGAGGGTGAGCGTAGGCTGTTGTGCCATGCTGGCCTCGGGTTGGCTGACGTGTCGACGAATGGGAGTATGGCTGGGGTAAGAGTTACTCCTGGCTACGGCTTGGGCTTGCGACAATAGACTCCCTGCGGTCGGCGTTTTGTCGCTTATATCTTCAAATGTGACATTCCCTTTGAGATCACCAGAAAGGATAAGGGAGTTGCGCTTGGAAGCGCTGGAGCCTTCGGAATCTTCATCCTCGTCCTCATCCGACCGTTCCTCGCCTTTGTTTGCGTTTTCTCCCGCCTCCTGCGCAGCACGAGCAGCGTTGATGGAGGACTGACCTGCGTTATTGTTTGATTTTCGGATGTAATCTTGCAAGAATTCGGCTTCCGCCGAAGTGGCAGGACGAATGCCACAATCTGCCCGAAAAAGACGATTAATAAGATTTCTGATCATCTGATGAAAGGGATGTAAGACACGGACAATGATATTTGCTATTGCCGCGAACACCAAGACGCCTTGTTTTGATGGTGGGGAAACAGAGTCTGATGGCTTTGCCGAGAGTTGCGGTATTGATATGGGGAATTTGGTATTGGTCGCAGACCCTGCGGTATGAAAAATAAAGGCCCTGGCGTGGAACATTACCGTCTGGGTAAGGTGCATAGTTGGCGGTTAGCCTAACAAGGGGCTACTGTGAGAAGGAAAATGGGGGGAAAAAAGATATGAACAGACCAAGCTTGAACGAAAATTTGTTTTGCTCTGTCGGAGGCGCTTGTTGTTGTTGCGACCCGTACGTTGGCCGCCAGTTTCTGAAGGGCATGATCGGGGCTGATAGAGACCCTGTTAAAGACGCCGGGGGATTGTCTATGTTCATGGGGATTAGAAGGCAACGGCTGACCGGGCCCGTACATGTTAGAATAGTCGGGGGTTGAAGCAAGAAACATGGTGAGATCGTCCGTTTCACTGGAGGAAGAATGGACGCTCTCTGTGTCACGGGGGTAGGGAGAAGCCGCGGCACGGGCCCTGAGGTGAGATTGGCGAATATGACCCTTGAGGGCAGGATTAGTCATGTTGGAGTTGGGGGGTGATTGGCAGGGAGACATATCCGCCGAGGGAAGGGAATAGACGGAGGAGTGGCGCGACTGATCGGTTGGGAGAAATGTATTGAGACGATATGGGTCGTCTGCTGTGGGTATACCGGCTGGCATGCGGGGGAGGATGTCCTGGGAGGAGTGGGGACGAGAGTGGGGGGAGTGAGTAGACGAAGATGAGATCGAGTTTGAACGGGAATGAGGGTGGGTGGGAGGCAAGAAATCAAAGGGGATGTTTGAAGAGATTGTCTGAAGATTTACGGCAGCCATATGGGAGGAAGAAAGAAGGTGTTGAGCTGGAGGAACACACAGCTAATGGGCGGACCAGCCGGTGAAGGGGAAAGAAAAGGCGGGATGGGCGATGGCAGGGGACTACGCGGTAGACCAGGACGAGGAAGAGAAGAGCGCGTGGGGAGAGCGAGTAGCAACTGACGAGACGGACTAGAGCACGGTCGGTGGTCAAGGCAACGCGCTACTATTTTATTTTTTATTTTATTTATTTTTCACACACTCCCCGCCTCCGCAGCGCCATCCTGTGGACCCCCTTAAGTATGCGTAGAACCCTTATGCTAGCTTACGTCGTTCGACAGAGGGACACTTCCCTCCCATATAACGGTACATTCTCATGCTCACCCGTGATCAAACTTTAAATGGCCAGTCCCACCTGGTTGTGACACCAACGAATTCATCCGGGATGCCCTCTTGACTTATTCACAAACTAATCCCCAGGGACCCCTCTCAGAGAATGGACACGCGTGGGCAAATATTATCTGGCATTTGCCAATGCTACCCAAGACTTGAGAATACATTCATTGTCCAAATTATCATGCCGTACCTGACTGCAGAATATTCTATTGGACACAGACAATGAATTAAAGCAGGGAATGCTGCCGAGTGGGCCTTCCAATAACGCCAGGTAGCCCATACCCTTAACCAGCGTGACTTAGTCCATCAAGCCTTCTGCTATTGGCGAGTACGCTTACCCAGACTGGGAATCGTGGGTACCCCTTTGTTTAATCCGATTCACATTGCAGATTTCGGCGAATGTGTGTACATGCCAAATGTGTCATACATCCGTACCTGAAAAGGGACCATCAATTGGACAGAAAGTGATCCGCGCTGTACCCGAGTGCGTTCACTGTCCCTGTCGTTGATATTATTGCAGTGACATGCCACGTTGAATGCAGAATGGGAATAGTAGCCGCTCACATATCCAACGATCGTGCAGACAATAGAATAAATTTAACGGGCGCCCACGGAATATCACACTTGCTGTGTGAGAGATCGCAAAATCAATCAGTGGTGTGCTGCGCTGATGACCGATGACTTAGCGGTGCAGACACACTCAAATGAAGCCCAATTACGGAGCTGAACTCGCCTAATAGGGATCAAGACATTTGTGTGCAAAAATCGGTCCTGAACTGTGCCAAGTACATTTTTCCGTATTTTTCAGAGGGGATGATCAGGGTTGCCTTCTTGCAAGCTACACCTGAGGATAACGAACAGTCAGCATGACCAGAAACGCTGGTGAAACGCTAGAAGTGAGCCGCGCCACGGGTAAGTACATGACAAGGTGACAGTACTCGCCATGTCAACCCACACGTTCCGACGTCGCAGACTCCGGGTGGAACCGTCGCCGCTTGACCTGTAGGCGCAAAATACAGTCTGCCTTCGGATTCCATCATCTCAATTTCAAAATTGAAGCGCCTCGAAGCCGGTACACTATATAAAAAAACTTTCCACAAACCATTGCATCATCCTGAATTGAATAACGACATTGGTTCACATGCCCTTCGAGACTGTGTCAGTATTCCGAGGCGATAATAGTACATAAGGATAATTTCAACATCGCGTTACCCGTCTTCCTCCAGGTCAGAATCACCAAAAAGACAAGGCCCAGCAAATATCATGTCGGGTTGTGGAGCAGTCGCTTCGACTGCGGTGGTTGGGGGGGAGGCAGGTCGGGTGTCTGCCTTCTCGGTGCAGTGAACAGTGGGAGTCCCTTGTAGCGTGCTGATGTCGATGAAAGCATTAGCAGCGATGGTAGAGGGCTCCCGATCCAGTAGCGGCACAGTAGAACCGTCGACGCCCAGTGACTCGACAGCATCGATTGCCATACAATCGTTTGTGTTTCCTACCTCGAAATCCGCGTTCTGGAGCACAGGAGGGTCTGTGGTAGATACAACGGAAGCGTCGTCATCGGACTTGACGTCGATCCTCGTTTCAAAGAACGTGGCATCGGGTAAACAAGCATTACAAGCATCTGACCTCTCGCGGGAAACATACCCCGCACCTTCTCTGTTGTTTGTGAGATTGATTTTCGAGAATTGCGCTGCGGATAATCTAGGAGGCTCCAACTCCAAGATCCTGCCAATCGTTTCCCATGGGTGGGGATCGGACAAGAAATCGATCGAAATTCCGTTTGGCATGTCATCCCCAGTGGTTTCGGATCCCATCCCGACCTGAACGGTATCGTATCTACATCCCGACGGGAATGGATCTCTGAACTCATCATTGGCTGTTGACGAGAAAGCGAGGTTATTAGCATAGCATGTTGCACGGGATCGTTTGGCTTTGAGTTCCTCTTCAGCCGAGCTAGCAAACGACAAGATCGTGGATTGTGCTTCATCCACACTAGCAGAGGAGTCACGGATAGAAAAGATCTGTGAAGATGGGCATAATCGAGGAATAGGATGAAGGTTTCTTGTGTCCACCCAACCGTCTTCAAATTGATTGTTTGGTCGATGTCCGAACGGAATGCCAGTCAGAGGCGACGTGTCAAAGTCGAGTAGTGAGCTATTCGATGATGGCGAACTGGAAGCAAAGGGGGATGATCGGGGAAGCGGGTAAACCGGGTCCAGCAAAGCATCAGGTCTCTTGCCTTCTGTGCGAAAGAAAGCGCGGACTCTTGTAAGCATTCGCGTTTCCGTATAACTCGAATCGCCCATGACCCTCTGAGATGGCGCATCGTGTGTCCTGGGAGGAGAGCCTAGTTGTGAAAGGATTCCACTCTCCGGGGACCAATATCTCATATTTTGATCAGGTGCCTGGAAACTGGTGCGTTCTATTTCAGATAACGTTGCTGGTGTATCAATCCCCTGCTTTGATGCTGTCTCTGAATACACAGCATCGGAGTCCTGCGAACCGACTCATAAGCGTCACTGCCAGGAAAAACCTTCGATAATTGTACTTTGGGGGTAAGACAGGTTTGTGTTGATCGCGCGACGGTCGCAGGGCTTTTCATACGTTCGACAGGTGTAATTTCCCCAAGTTTCTCAGTATTTATCCCAAGCAGATTCGGCTGTTGAAGGATGCGATCAATGGCAGCTCGCATGGAGAGGTCTTCTCCACAATTCTGTCAATAGACAGGAAACAAGGGAGAAACCATACACACGATTTGAAGTATCGAGTGCACCGAGAATTTTGGACGGTTTCTTCCGCTGCGTCGTGTTGCCCAGTGAGCTTGACAAGTTCAATTCATCTCTGGAGACTCTTCTTGAAGAAGTAGTACTTGGATCAATGACATTACGGCATGCATGCGCGAGCGTGATCTCTGACAAAGACGAAGCCGTCTCTGTGTTCGTATGAATGCGCCTTCCTTGGGCCGCACATAGAGCAGAGGCAAGACGCTGCCTTCCAAAATGACGCCTTTGAGCGCGCCCAACAACGTCCTTTGACTTTACTCGTGCAATGTTTCTGAGACATTCGGTTCATATGTGAGACGGTGTCAGTGCTCAGCAGGAAGACCAGACCTTTTCCCGCCCATATAGTTTGCACCGACCATCTTCGTTGAACTTGAGGTGTGGCGCACACCCGTGACATGTGGTGAAGGAGCCGTGAGAGACCTGTGCCTCAATCGCGCCTCGTAAGTACTTACAACCTCACGGCTGAAGACTACAGCCAATTGTCAGTGTTGGATACTGCGGAATAGAAACACTATCAACAGTGACACACATACTAACGCGGGTAGTTCAAGTTCATGGTATTTCTCATACCACACTGCTCAAAGTCCTCACTTACTGTGGTCATCAATAGACGTTGACAGGAAACTATGGACTTCTCGCATCAAGCGCCGAGGAGGAATCCATCGACGCGGAGGGAAATTCGGAATTCAAGTCTTTGCTAGAACGGCGACGCGGAGCCGTGCTCAAAACACCATATGGCGGTTCCTTGTCCATTCAACCTGAAGGCAACTCATACACTTACGCTTACGGACCGCGTGGAGTCGCCGGTCTTCTGCGCAATCGCTACGCTGCTGGCTGTGCACTGTTTGCCTCCATTGGCGGACTGTCATTTGGATATGACCAGGGTGTCATCGCCAACGTTCTTGTCATGAGGGACTTTCTAGCTCGGTGGCCAGTAGGACCATGGCAGAGGGGGTTGATGAGTACGTCCTCGCATGCTCTAGAGCGCATACATTCTGAATTTCTGCTGCAGCTTCGGCTCTGGAACTCGGCGCTCTGTTCGGTGCTTTAGCGTCCGGTGTTCTCGCAGACAAATATTCCAGACGACATTCTATATTCTTAGCCTCGGGTCAGCCTGATATTGGTTCTGTGTCTTCTTTTTTCCTTGACTAACAACCCCCCAAGTTATATTTTGCATTGGTTCCGGGTTGCAATGCGGCGCTCGTAATTACAACGATCTGGTTGTCGGAAGGGCTATCGGCGGATTTGGCGTTGGAGCGTTAAGGTGACTCCTGAGGTTTGTGGAAGCTCACAAATGTTGACCCGAAGAAGCATGTTGTCCCCACTTTATATGGCTGAGATCAGCCCTCCTGAGCTTCGGGGATCGCTTCTAGCAATTGAACAACTTGCTATTGTTCTTGGAGTCGTCTTTGGATTTTGGATAGGATTCCTGACTCGTAATAGTGAGTCCGGCGTATGATATTTACTGTCACCTAATTTAATTATCGGGGATACAGTTTCCGGCTCAGCATCTTGGAGAATTCCTCTCGCGTTCCAATTGCTCCCTGGCATTTTACTTTGCGTTGGGAGTTTTCTTCTCCCGCCATCTCCACGTTTCCTCATTTTACACGGACGTATAAATGATGCAGCGCACTCTCTGGCAAGGCTTCGCCTTAGGACGCCTGAAGAAGCTGCTCACGATCCGCTCCTTCAGGTATTGCGGGTTCTTTTGAAATGAGCTGGATTGACTGGTAAATCACAGCTAGAGCTCTTGGAAATGCAAGTGAATACTGCTCTCATTTGCAATGATGTAGATGCGAAGGATCTGCGCAGCGTCATGCGTGGTTGGAATGTGCTTTTCGAGTCAAAATATCTTCGTCGGACGCTCATTGGTGTGATGATGATGTTTTTCCAACGTGCGTGGACATTGTTGATTCCTTTGGTGTAACATTGACGTGGTGTAGAGTGGAGCGGGATAAATGCTCTGCTATATTATGGTCCCACTCTAGTAGAAAGCATTGGGTTGACAGGAGAGACGGCCAGTCTTCTTGTTGCCGGTGGCATTGGAATAGTCCAGGCTGTTTCAGTTATTCCTGTGATATTATATCTTGACCAATGGGGTGAGTTACTAGCACTGTTGTCCAGTTGACTTACACATTGTTTCATAGGACGAAAACCCCTTTTAAAAAGTGAGACAATTTTAGTCCATTGGCTTCAACTGTCTCAAGTGCCTATTTAGGGGGTAGCGCCATCATGGCCATCTCACATTGTCTAGTTGCTTTACTAGTATGATCTCCCTTGTCCTTCTGATCATTGCTGAAAAGACTACAGATTCTTCAATATGAAGATGATTGGCCTTCACATCCTAATGCTGCATGGTTTGCAGTGATGTATGTCTGATCATACATCATGGGTGACACACTGACCCTTGGGTGTGGTTTCTGGTTTGAACAGATGCATCTATACTTTTACAGCAGCCTATGGAATGAGCTTTGGCCCAATTGGATGGGTCCTTCCAAATGAGGTCTTTCCACTGTCAATGAGAAGCAAGGGTGTATCTTTGTCTACATCTTCAAATTGGGTCAACAACTGTGAGTTCTGGTTCTCATATCAGAGAGCATATGATGTGAACAAGTGATCTGAAGTTCTCATTGGTCTTGTCACACCTCCAATGATGGAAGCTTCCTCCATGTATGTTCATTACTTATTCTTGCTATAAATTCTGTGTCATGTAACCATTATCTTCACTCTTGTCTAGTGCCACATTCATGATCTTTGCTTGTGCTTGCTTGATAGCCTTTCTTTGGTCAACTTATGTTGTACCTGAGACAGCAAATATTTCATTGGAGGAGATTGATACTATATTCAATTCCTCAGCTGCCCAGGAGGATCTCCAAAGGAAGTTTGAGGTATATCTTACTTTCTAAGAACTATTTGTTGTATACTGACCATTTGCTATTAGCTTGAGCATGATCTTGGAGTGCATGACTTAATAGAAAATTTAGTAGGAAATTGTGATTGTGATATATAATATATTCTGTCTTTAGAATTACAAATAGAGGGCATGATAACACAACCTGTCTGGAAATGCAGCTAATTTCTACAACAGCCTTGCTTATGCTTATGATCTTATTGACTCACTAACTCAGAGAATGACTATCTGAATTATGTTTATTTCACTTAGCATAAATATGGATTTTCCCTTGAATGGATTTTTATTCATAATTGTTTATGTAGTCTTCATCTGTCAACAGTCATATTATACAGTAAACTGTGGACACATGCTAGTATCAACAACCAAAGTTGAGCTTAAAGTGAAAGAGTGCACCAAAGAAATTGGATCATGAAGCCATGTGGTTTACATAGGTTAGGTTTTTGATCAATTACCTAGGATTGCAGTCCTCATCTACTAAATTGTAAGTTATTATTATAATATAGGGCTAGCCATCTCAGCTTTGTCCAGTAGAGCCTACTTTGTAGTTTTCGAGAAAATTGAGTAACTAGGCGTGCTGTAACCTGGCCATATGGGGAGGTGAGCGGATGAGCTATGCGCTGTGTGAACATTTCAAATTGCCGCACTCCCCGCGGTCCCACCAACGATTTTGTCTATCAACGTGCTTATCCTGCACTATGTGATGCTAGAGAAAGGGAATCTACCCTAGCCTAATGCTGGCTTTGCCGTTCTTGGAATACAAAAGTTCAAGATTCTTGACGAGCAGTCAGAACGGGAAGGTGTTTGGACTATCGCCTGATTTAGGCGTTTGATCATGCACGTGTTGCAGGTTTGCGGCCTTGAGGTTCAGTGACATCAGCATGTCGCCTTTCGTCACGCTGAAACGTTCCCAAATTTTCTGCCGCACAGCTTCCACTTGGATCCGTGCATTCTTTTTGAGCGGACCATGGCCAGGCACTCGTGTTCCCGCTGATGCGTAATCATCAAGTCGTTGAATGCCCGTACACGCCGCTCGCCACGCCTTTCAAGATCATCCAACACCCCCTCACCGCGTGTCCGCTTGGAATAGATTTTGCTTTAAGATGAGCCCGCCTCACTCCACTCCCCTTCACCGCCAATATCAGCCATCACGCCCCAATCCATCTTCTCAACGACAATCCTTGCCACACCAACCTTCCCGTCGTAATCGACTATCCACTCTCTCTATTTCAACCATCTTTACAAGGCCAGCAATGCCTTCCAGGTTTAATATTGTCCGAGCGAGCCTTTATGGTATGTGTTCACAACACTTGCTGCGGTTCTCGTCGTGACCATATTCGCCATTTGTCAGCTGTGCTTTTGGCTTGGACTATAATATGTCTAGCCATCGCAGCCCATTTCCAGAGTTTGCTTGTCATTACAGATCTAAGTATGTAACAGCTTCATTCAGTGGTGTCGTTCCTCATCACTTCCTTAGCCCGATTCGTCCCATTCGCAATATTCGTCTGTAGCGCGAGCCTACTCATTCTTCTCGCTCTGTGAGTTATTCTGGGACACTTGACCTTTATCCGCATGCTGAATTCCCTCCAGTCTCATCTGCACTGCTCTTCGCGCTCGCAACCCCATTTCCACCAGAATAGAGCTGGGATGCTTAGGTTTGTTAGGAACCTTTTGGCTTGGTGCGTCATAAGCTGCATATTATATTGTGTGCTCATGTAGGCGTAGCCCTGGGGGCATTTCTTGCCAGCTCTGACTCGGAGAATGCGGACGTGGAGTGCTACTCGTCCGTAGACAGCTCAGAGCTCGTCGATGTAGCTGGATGTACGTCTAAAGTATCTTTACCCCAGAAGTGGTAGCTAATTTTTTTAAGTCTCAACTGAAACGTATCAGGCACAATATCGTGTCCTCGAGGCATTCTCCTTGTTCAATGTCATACTAGGCAAGTGGTTTCCCATCGATTCTTATGTCTTTCTGAACTGGCAAATAGTGTGGGGGTTCCTTCTTTTCCTGCTCGGAATGGCCTTGAAGCACTACTATCGAGTTAACCGCAACGTTTGGTTCATCCCAGTCACAGTCTATCCTTGGTTTGGCTCAAAATCAAGTATGTCCAAACTTCCGGCACCGGTGGGTGCACGTTCGAGAGGCAGAACAAATACCAGCCACAAGTCCGATTCTGAGCTTTGGAAAAATGGGTCACGTCGGAAAGACTCACGCTCCAACTGGTCTTCAAGCGGACATGCCGTTCCCGCTCGAGCATATACCGTAGATAAATATAAGAGAAACGCATCACCCCGGCGGTGACACGACAGATGAACTTGATGCTTCATCTTTGGCTAGACCATATCGTTTCATGGGAAATCGTTTGGTAGGAAACTATGTACGGTACTCACGCTGGGCACCCCGAGCTGGATGTAATCTAGAGTTATATATCCGGTGTTGCAAAACTAGCAATATGTACTACAATCCAGTGTACTGAATAGACTGATGTAACTTCCTTGAAACATCGTTAAACCTGAAACTCGCGATGGGATATGGTCAAGGATGATAAGTTACTTAGAACGAAAGGTTTTGGTGGGCAGGGAGCGTTATGCCATTTAACGAGGTCTATGAAGGCAGTTCGGAATGGAAGATTCACGGGTTGCATGCATGCCGTTATGGACCTATTTCTGGAATTCAACGCGCATGATGGCAGGTGCCATGCGTTTTGCAACACGGCACCATCGTCTCAACATATGTGGTCATACATTACTGCTTTGTCAATACCTTCAAAATGATCAACTGAAAAACACATTGTCTATCAGACCGGTGGCGAACAAGAACTCAATATTTGAAGTGTCCGTCTTAGTTTATGTGCGACTGATCGTATCGATTCCTCATGACAAGGCGGCGCTTTAAACGCAAGTCCGTATATTAACATTGTTTGCATGTTGGGAAGGAATGGTTGGGTCACACCAGTTCATTTGTTGCACTGTCTAGTTATATCATGGCTCCATCCAAGCATTTGCCTATGGTAGGACTCCCAGCAAGCAGTTGAGCGTGAGTGTGAACCTAGCATTGCGCTACGACAGTCTGGGCCTGCCAAATGGGGATTTGACTGCCGAGGCTCTCGTGTATTTGGGATAATCTCGTGGTTCGACTTGGTCTAAATATGAAAGCCGCAACGCACGAACCATTTCCCAGGTGTTTTGTCCGGTCTCCCACTACCCTCCAACTTTACGATTGTAAACAAAGCGACTCGCTTGACATATCTCGAGAGTATTTGCCGTGATGACTCTTCTGTTCACAAACTTGAGGCTCATAGGCTATGGTACGTTTATTTCTTTCATTTTGCAGTTCAATAGATTTATATCAGTAATCAGTGTTTGTATTCTGCCTCTCCGGAGCTGTACTTGGCTTAACAGCCAATTTTGCACAGCTTTTCTTGCCAAATATCAATCGTGGGCTCATTCTCGTTGGTCTTCGTCCTCCTTCAAGTCATTGAGATACACCCTTAGATGACTTTACAATTTTCTCGCTTGTCGTGCCTTCAGCGACGCTTTTCGTATTCCTGTTATTGTAAGTACATCTATATGTACATACTTACGCCCCTTGAACCATGCGCAGACTGCAGTTTGCGCAACCCATCATCGAGGTCCTCATTCACTTCTCTCTAGGGGTTTTGTGGTTAGGTGAGCTTCCTTTCTTTTTTCCTGCCTGTGTGACTTCGGCTGATCACATTCACAGGTATGGGTGCCTGGTCTGCGTAAGTTCAATAACTTGCAGATAGTTTCCATTCAAATAACAGATCGCAGTGATATAATTGGCCCCATCCAATGTTACCCGTTAGCTGGTCAGACGCGACCGACGAAGAATGGCACGAGTAAGTTGCTTGTTGGCGGCCACCTGTTCAGAGGCTTATACGGAAATCCAGTGTCTTTGGAAACTTATTGCTACGAGATGAAAGTGATAGAGGCGCTTTCTTGGTGTATTTTTGTGATGTGTACGTATTGCGACGTCGATTCAACCATGATCTGACAACTGGCATTTTCACAGTCGCAATCTTCTTTATGATAATCGTATCCCTTACGACCCGTGCAGTCGTTCTTGGCCGGTAAGTGGACTCTGGTCAGATTGCTAAACTTGTAATTACTGATGTACGGGTTGCAGCGTTTATGCATGGAGGGAACATACCTCGCAGCTTGGCTGGTTTGGTGAATGGCCAGCTTACCCAACCGAAACAATACACCCTCGTCCCCCCTACTATGGTGCATATCCCCCGTATGGCGGCGGGAACTATGTACAACAGGCGCCTGGGCATTCGGTTGTTATCCAGCCAGGAGTTAACGGAGCGCCTGCAATGATCACTCAGGTTCCTGGGATGGTGTCTCCTTAGAGCACCCTTAGATTGGTTTACACTGTTCCTCGACCGATTGCTACATTGCTTGGCCAGGGCCACGAGTTTGGTTGATTAACGCTGATGACTCCATGATATGATACGATCTACGAATTCTTGAATCGATTCTGTGTAACAGCTGTCCATAGTTGCCTCTGCAAACGATGTGTACATGCTATTATAAATTTGGATGCCTCGTGCC
Organism: Phylloporus scabripes; assembly: GCA_038090435.1. Taxonomy (NCBI): domain Eukaryota; kingdom Fungi; phylum Basidiomycota; class Agaricomycetes; order Boletales; family Boletaceae; genus Phylloporus; species Phylloporus scabripes. The sequence continues at coordinate 91,245 of JBBPMS010000016.1, read as the reverse complement.
TGAGGGCAGAAAAACGGCTGCGCTGTTGTTCGTTTCCCACCCATCCCATTATCCTGCTTCTTGTGTATTCTCCCTTCAAACATTATGGCGTTATTCACTGAGCATCCATTCAGACATGTCATAAAACGTATGTGGATTAAAACATTGATTCGATACAAGCACTCCGATTTACCTATACCATGACCAGTGATACTTGCATTAGTGATGGGACATGTCATCATGAGAATGTTGCCTCAGTCTATTCGCAAGTCTTTTTTTTTGTGTCCTGACGAATTGGATTGAACATTTCGGATCTTAGAGGTTGTTCACTTGACGCAAACATCGGTAACTGTCCTAGCAATTGGGGCTCTCATCTTTCTGTAAGTGTCAGGTTACATAACTGGTTTCGAGAAGGGTGGAGTCAGCGAATAAATGTTGCAGGGTGGTAAAGCACCACCATACCACTGAAGGCCGAGCGCTCTCACGAAACCAAGAAGAACTTATCTTGATCGCAGCGGTTGGTGCATTCTGGTTGGGTATACTCCTTTTTCAAATTCTTTAATTATGAATCTGACAAAGAAAAATGGTTGATAGCGATCCTGTTGGCAATGAGGGCATTCAACCAATCCAGCGTTGATGTTGACTTGGCGCATCCTCGCAACCTTTTCTCCGCGAGGAGCGGCACTGGGGAAAGCAATGTTGTTGGCGCGGGTGGCCGGAGGGGGCCTGCGTATGACGCACCATCTGCCGAGCGCAACGCCGCTGCTTATGGGAAGCCCAAGACGGGCTACCGAAGGGATTACCCGTGTAGCCCCTACGACCAATACTGCGTCTCAGAAGAGTGGGCTTTCTACTGAAGCTCTACAACGAAGGTTGAGTTATGAAATCATCCGGCCAGGTTGGATGGCGCCACGAAATGTTGTTTTGATCGACTTGTCTTGTATTTTATCGTATGCGCTGTTGTCTTTTTGGTCCAAACCATCCTCTGGGCAGGAATGCAATATTTGTTGTCTATAGTAGTGCGGCGCTGGCGGAGGATTATCGGTCGGTTGGAACCGGAAAAGGAACCTTCCGGCTCAGTGCCGTCTGAGAATCTCCGGCCAGCCGATAAGTCGTCATTAGCCAGCGTCGTTCTTTGCATTCTACTCAAACCACCAACCCAACCAGGCTAATATGATGAGTGGACTTGTGTTCATTGTCGTTCAGATGGGACTAACATAATTTCCGAAACACTCGACGAAGCGCCGCATCGAAACCGACGTCATGAAGCTGCAAGTGCCCCTCCTGGTCGTTCTGTCTCATCTCACCTTGGTATCATCTAGGTTGATGTCGGACTACGAAGTCACCCTTGTGAACGACAACATGCGCGAGTTTTACGTCCGCTTTCATGGACCCCCAGAAAGTGAGCCGGCCATTCTGCGGTGTTGCGGGCGAGTTTGTAATCACATCTCGCAGCGCCGTTTGCAGGCGGAATATGGAAGATACACGTTGAGCTACAAGCCGAATATCCATACAAATCTCCTAGCATCGGATTCATGAACAAGATCTTCCATCCCAATATCGACGAGCTGTAAGTGGGCATTTCAACCTAGGGGAATTAGGGTGTTGATCGACTCGGTGCGAAGGAGCGGTTCAGTGTGCTTGGACGTCATCAACCAGACCTGGTCACCCATGTTCGGTGCGTGTGTGGGCTTTGAATGTTTACGTGCAAGTAGAGATGGGTTGTTCAAGATATGATCAACATCTTTGAAGTATTTCTACCCCAACTCCTGCGCTACCCAAATCCGAACGATCCCCTCAATGGAGAGGCTGCGGCGTTGCTGATGCGACACCCAAAGGAATACGAAGCTAAAGTTAAAGGTAGGGAGACTTGATCGACGCCAATTTTAGTGTTCATTCTGATCTCCCGGTATAGAATATGTACAGCGGTTCGCAACCAAGGATGCGGCCGATGCTGCGGACAAGGCCAAGGAGGATGAGGATGAGGAAATGAGTGATGTCGGCAGCATCAGTGAGGAAGCCTGATGACAGCCCGTCATTAATTTGCCTGAAACACGCCACATCGACTCATGTCTCCTCCAATCCCCGACGGTGCGCACGCCGCTATCGCGTTTTCTGAAGCGTCCTGCTACGATTCTTTGAGCGTTCAGGAGGATACCCCGTTTCACTGGATGCAACTTATCTCTCCTACTTTTCTAATCGCTGTGCCACTACGTACACTCGGAGATCATCACACCATCGTATCCTGTTGTACTGTTATCTAGGACAATTCTGATAAATAGTATGTGCCTCGTCGGAGATGTGCGGACTATTGAAGCGAGTGGCGAATGAACATCATGACATGGCTCACATCGCCATCATTTTGACACGGCTGACTAGCTCGGCACTGGGGTCGTGGCACCTGATGGGAAAGGCAGTGGTGGGACCAGCTCGTCCACTTTTTTCTGGATGTCCGCAGCTGCCTGGGAAGACATGAGTGGGAACGAATACGTCAAGGAGAGAAAATGCACCTTCATGAGGGTGTCTATCTGTTGCTTGACGCTCTCCACGGTTGCGAGCTTGATCTTGCTCTGTCTAAGAAGCTCGTCTTTTTGGGACGAGAGTTCCTTCCGTCGCAGATCGAGCCTGACGAGGGATAAGGCTAACATTCCACGAGATGAAAGGCGGGATTACCTTTGTCGTTCTGCAAGCTCGAAGCTGAGACGGTTGAGCATTAATTGATGGGGGTTGTCGAGGACGTCTCGGCTGCGGGCCTCTAGTGGGGCGAGCTCCTGGAACTGGGAGAGGGTGTGCAGGGGAACGTCCTGGTAGATGGAGCTAGCAGGGGTGAGGGAGAGCGGGGAAATGAGAGGGCGAGGACATACGCAAACTGGCGACACTTGTCTATCTCGCGTTCGAGATGGCGTTTCTCGTAGAGGAGGTTTTGGAGACCGAGGTGAGTCTGGTCCATGTCTTGCCTGGCATCGGCGGTGGCCTGTTTGTGGGTGCGGGTAGCGACGTTGGCTGATCTGTTGAGGGCCTTTAGACGTGCGAGGAGGGCACTGGCGCGGATGTGGAGGGAGGTGGGGTCTACATTGGCGTGGGCTGGAGAGACGAGGTCCTGAAAGTGTTTGAACTCGGCCATGACGGTGCGTTTGACTCCGCTTTGGGCATGCGCTGACCGAGACGGCTCTCACGTCTTCTGCCAATAAAGCGCTCCTCGTCCTCGTCCGAACATCGACAGTATGTCTGCACAAGTCCAGCGCGGGACGATTCAATCCATGGAGACCAGCACCGAAGCTCTCAACGACAACACCGTCATCGTAGGTGTGTGCCCCTGTCTACACCCTTATCGCGGGCTCCCTCTGATCCGTGACCCTGCCAGTCTTTGGTGCTTCTGGCGACTTGGCCAAAAAAAAGGTTTGCCATCGCACACCCCTCTTGATACGGATCTCATCGCATCCCAGACATTCCCGGCCTTGTTCGGTCTCTATCGCGGCGGTCGTCTTCCCAAAGATGTCCACATCGTCGGCTATGCGCGCACGAAGATGGATTCCGAAGAGTATCTCAAACGTGTCACCGCCTACATCAAGAATTCGGATGGTGATCCCGCCATCGAGCCCAAGCTTGAAGAGTTCAAAAAGCTCTTGACCTACGTCTCTGGCGGATACGACACAGCCGAGCCATTCATCAATCTGACCAAGCACCTTGAAGAGATTGAAAAGGCGTATACTACCCCCAAGATCAATCGTCTGTTCTACCTTGCACTCCCGCCCTCTGTCTTCCTCCCCGTTGCGAGAAATGTCAAAGATAATTGCTATTCCGCAAATGGTATCAACCGTATCGTTGTCGAAAAACCGTTTGGGAGGGACCTGGAATCTTGTCGTCGCCTTCTCGCCGATCTCAAGTTGTCGTGGAAAGAGGATGAGACATATCGAATTGACCACTACCTAGGCAAGGAGATGGTCAAGAACTTGCTTATCCTGCGGTTTGCGAACGCGGCGATGAACGCTGCATGGGATAAAAATTCGATCAGCAATGTCCAGATCACGTTCAAGGAGCCATTCGGTACTGAGGGGCGTGGGGGATACTTTGACGAATTTGGGATTATCCGAGACATTTTGCAAAACCGTGGGTGCTCGTGGGGAAAGGTGATTAGGCACTCACACCTGTGACTGTCCAGACTTGTTGCAGGTTCTGAGCATCTTGACGATGGAATGGCCAGTATCGTTCAGCGCGGAGGATATCCGGAACGAAAAGGTGTGGTGCACGGGGACACCATGGAGCGCACTTCTAATGTGTGTTACAGGTCAAGGTATTACGCTTTATTTCGCCTGCCAACATCCAGGATACGCTTCTGGGGCAGTACGTTGCGGCGAACGGGAAGCCAGGTTACTTGGATGACGACACTGTGCCCAAGGGCTCTGTATGCCCCACGTTCGCTGCGACAGTGCTCAGGATCAAGAACCCGAGGTGGGAGGGCGTGCCGTTCATCCTGAAAGCGGGCAAAGGTAAGCGAGGGACGACTGTGGTGATGTTTCTAAGTGACTGGTTATTTAGCACTGAACGAGGCCAAGGTGGAGATTCGAGTGCAGTTTAAAGATGTGACGGAAGGGATATTTGGCAACATTGCGCGGAACGAGTTGGTCGTGCGGATCCAGCCATCGGAAGCGGTGTATCTCAAGTTGAACACGAAGACACCAGGATACTCGTTCGGAGTGATCCCGACGGAGATGGACTTGACATACAAGAGAAGGTTCACAGACCCGAGGATCCCAGAAGCATACGAGGCGCTTATTTTGGATGCACTCAAAGGCGATCATTCCAACTTTGTGCGAGACGACGAGCTGGAGGTGGCATGGAAGGTGAGTGGGATGGTTGTGGGTGCGGACATGGCTGATGAAGGGAACAGATCTTTACACCGCTCCTGGATTTGATCGAGAGCGGCAAGTTGCCCAAGCCGCTGCCCTACGACTACGGGTCACGTGGACCAGCTGTACTAGATGAGTTTGTCGCGTCGTACGGCTACAAGCGGTGGGAAGAGTAGTAAGTGTTATTACGTAATATATGACGCATCTTACTAAGCGATCGGACAGTAACTGGCCAGTGACAAATACGTCAAATCTGTAAATAATTAGCTTTTGTAACATCACGTGACTCGTTCGATCTGTTCCCTTTGATCGTGAGCTCGTCGGATGAGACGTCGACAGATCCCCCGCCGACGACGTGCATGCTCTCCCGTCCGCTGTCTGCGTGTATACTAATACCCGACCATTTCCATCTTCTCCCCAATGGCCCCCTCGGATCTCCTCTCCATCTTCCACTGCCCCCTCTGCACCGACCTCCTCCTCGCCCCAACGACCCTCCGCTGCGGACACACCGTCTGCGCAAGCCATGTACACTCCCCCTCCTGCCCCGTACCAGACTGCGCCCCAGACCAGCACTCTTTCACCCCGAACATACCCTCCTCCTCCCGCGTCGCCTTCTACCCCGCCCCCCTCCCCCCCCTCCCCTTTTCGCCCCACCCGCCCCTCGACATCAGGGTGAACAACATCATACTCCTTCTTCGCACCGCATCCACCCCCATCCGCTTACCCCTCACGTACTCCGATGACGATTCCGATCATGAAGACTCCCGTCACCGCCACCCCGAGGCTACGTCATCCGACTTTGACAAAGAGCTCGCCACAGAACTCACCTGCGAAATATGCTTCATGCTCCTCTACCAGCCCGTCACCACACCCTGCCAACACGTACGTACCCCCTCCGCACACCTTCTCATCTCACCCCCTCCAGACTTTCTGTTCTCGCTGTCTCCAGCGCTCCCTCGACCACAGCACGCTTTGTCCTCTCTGTCGCCATGATTTCCCCGGTTTTGCCTACTTCCAGGAGCACCCCCACAACAAGGTCATCCTCTCTCTTCGTGAGCTTGCCCCCGCATTTCGTGGCTTGCCCATTTACCTTTTCCCCCAGTCCTCACTGTCTTTCCAGACGCCTATGCCGCCCGCGGCGAAGCATTCAACCGCGAAGAGCGCGACGCCCGCCTCGATACCCCCGTCTTTGTCGGCCATCTCTCGTTCCCCGGCATGCCCACTCTCCTCCACTTTTTCGAGCCTCGCTACCGCCTCATGCTCCGCCGCTGTCTCGAGAAACCTTGTCCTACGTTTGGCATGATAATCCCTCCTCGCGCCGCCCCTATCCCCGGTCATGCCACCCCCGTTGGCTCCGAGTTCGGCACAATGCTCGAAATCAGGAGCGTTCAGATGTTGGCAGACGGCCGTAGCATGGTCGAGACTTGGGGATCACATCGCTTCCGCATTCTCGAACAAGGTTCCCTCGACGGCTACATGATCGGTAGGGTTGAACGCATCGATGACTTTGACAACGACCTTGCAGAATGGGCAGCACAAAACGACGATCGTCTTCCTTCGTCTTCCGACACTCATCTCCCCTCTCCTCAGTCTGTACTAACCCGCATATCACGCCGCAGTTCTCCTTCCGTCTCACCCACTAGCTCCCAAGGTTCGCGCTCGCCCAGTCCTGCACAACAGTTCCTTTCCACTCCCATCCTCATGGCCATGTGTCACGCATTTTTGAACCAACTCCATGCAGGAACCGCTCCCTGGGTCGTACAAAGACTCAATTACACTTATGGACCCCAGCCGCCCGATTCCGATCCTGCTACTTTCTCGTTCTGGATGGGCATGGTTCTCCCCATAGATGAACACGAGAAAGCGAAACTCTTGCCGGTCAAAAGTGCTCGTCTGAGATTGAGGATGGTGGTGGGCTGGATTGAGCAACTGAATAGCAATTGGTCCGTTTTACTTTGTTCCAACCCGAATGTCATTCATCCGCCTTCTAGGTGGTTTACCAGTGGTTGCACCGTGCTATGAACATTGCTCTCGGTCTCCGATCTTCCTTTACTTTCTGCATCCACAACTTTCCTTCCTCTATCCTCTCCACGTTTACACTAGTCTATTATCACCCGTTAGTGTTACCTGTATCCCATCACTTGGCGTTTCACGGACCGTGAGCGTGACATACTTATTTTGACTAAGTCACATTCTGTCACAACATCGTTACATTTGCTGCGAATGCGATGCGCCGTGAGCGAAGCACGGATTCTTTCCCTGCATGTCGAGGTCGAGTGCGGGTTCTGGTTCGACATTGCGGCTCTTGATGCCCACAGTGCGCTCGCCGACACCACACGCACCGTTCTCCTCACCGTCTGTCCCATTAACACGCTCACCGCGTGGAAGACCCACAGCCGGTCGATTATCTGGTGTCCGTTCCCGCTCGGGCTCTGCGGCCACCTCCGTCGATAAATCTGGACTTGCGTCATTTCCACCACTATGGAGCAGCGAGCAAGGGGAAATAACTGATGGAGAGCGTTGGATCGGACACAAGTACCGCTTCGAGATCGCCGTAGAGCGAATGGAACTCGTCGGATACCAGATGTACGCCGTTGAGAAATGGTGAGTACATGCACTGTGCCTAGTTTTACTCGCCCAATGGGTCCGTCAGGATAGTAGAGCGTACGCGGCCAGTGACCGTGGTCATAGTGTATACCGGCGACCCTTCACACAAGGTATGTCTCCGCACTGCCAGTATGTCATCTAACACTCGCGCTAGATTGTTGTAACTGCGCTTAGTCCAGTCTCAACTATGACAACTGCGGAGGCCGATTCCGAGTTCAAGGCTGCTATACAGCATCTCCGCAAACAAGATGGAGCACGGCCCAGAGAGGTCAGCATCCCACACTTGCTCTTCCATTATGTTTATGACGACACATCGATGAATAGACACCACAGGGGACGCTTATGGTGACTTCCCTTGCTCACTTCCGCTCAGATTACACCATTGTCCACATCCCTAATGGTGACTTCCTCGCCGCACAGGAACGGCTGTATTCGAATATCAATCTACTCCGTATGGGGTGTAGTGGTCGCAGTGCAGTCACCCTTGAGGAGCCAAGGTACTCATGTGTTTTCTCCGTGGACATCACCCTCAACTAACCTTTCTTGGCAGTGAAACTACAAAAGATCGTTTCAAGTCGACATATTTCCTGTCCGATGGACCCCCGCCCGCGGGTGCTTTTCGATCTAAATCACACTCTCGCACGCACACCCGTGCATACTCGCAGCCCGTTACAACGCTTTCATCTGCTGTTCCCGAAGCCGCGATGCTGCCTTCTTCGCCATCTCACTCAAAGAATGCCAACCTTTCTCACCCCACTGGAACCGCAGTCACCACAGGGCCATCGCGGCATCCACACTTTGCGGTGTACGTGCTTGAGCTGGTAAAATTCCTACAGGCGTCACTTGCGATATGCGGCATGTTCCCCTTACCGCCTCCGCACACACCGGCAGCAGCGTTCGATGGATTGCTCTGTGATGTCACTGTTGATGGACTGCGTCGATGGGTCGCCGAAATCGGTGACAGTTTGATTGGCCCCGAGGTGAGCTCGCACCTCCGCTGCGTATTGCACCTACTCACTCCCCCGGCAGTCGACAGAGCGTATCGCAGATCCCAGTGTAGTCGCTGCGCTCTTGTCCTTTGTTCTGTCTACACGCAACAAGCTTGCAGCCTGGGTGCCGTTCACCACTAAAGACCCCTTCCTTCATCTACACGAGTTTCTACATGTTTTGTCGTCCTGGGTGCACTCCGCAAGCAATAATAGCTCGCAGACGCTTGTTCCGCCCATGTCCGTGCAACCCGCGAGCTCGAGTGCAGGGCCCGGAAGCGGAAACGCTTCGTTGTCCCTGTCACCGTCATTCACTTGCCCGGCGACGTCGTCGACCACAAACTCTCCCCCGATGAACAACCTCATGACGCATACACCTAACGCCTCTTTGGCAGCCATACCCATACCTATCGTATACCTCACGCTTGCCCTGCACAAGTCGCTTTCGCAGCAAGATGCCAAACTCCGACATTCGGATTCTCGGAGAGTTCATCGTGTCATTTTATCAAAGCTAGAGGTGACGTCTGACTCCGAGGCTACGGACGAAGAGCGCAAGTGGCTTGGAGGGCGTGTCATGGGGCTGGTAGGGCGGATGAGTGTAAATGGGCCAGGATCTGTGAGCGCGCCTACCGCCGATCTGGGCACGTTTGTTCGGGAGATCGTGAGTGGTCGTGAGCGTGAGCGCGATAGGGGAGAAAAGGATGCAGAAAGGGAGCGGGACAAGGACAAATCGGCCAGGGACGGAGACAGCTTCAGAGAACGCATAGACGAGAAGGCAAAGGTTGGCGGTAGTCTCAGGGACTTGTGGTCGGGGAAAGTGGAGACCCTCGGAAGGATGCGGGAGCGCGCGGAAGGGAGGGGGTGGTGTTATCGGGGGATGGAACGCGAAAGGGAGGGAGGGGAGAGGGATAGACTCACTTTGAGTGACATGGATGACCCTATGGCGAAGAACCTGGGAGACGATGACTCGGCTTTTGGCGGAGCATGGTCTGGAAAAGTGCAGAAAAGACTAGAGATGTGGGCTGGGTAAGTTTTCGGGCATTGCCATCCATCAACAACCGCTTGATGCATGTAGGATCAACCGCTCCAAGAAGCAGGTCGACCTTTCTTCGCCTAGCAAACTTGGTGATCGCATATCGTCTGTCACCATTCCACTTTCCACGCAATCGTCATCTTCTGGCCACGTGTATCCTGCCGCGGAACTCCAGGGCCTTGGAATTCCAGCTGTGGTGCTTTCACGGTAAGCGTTCGTCACATTGTTCGTTTGTTTACATCTTAAATTTAAATGCAGGGAGAATGGAGACGAGGATGAACTGTTGAGTAGTGGACAAGTATCACCTGCATGTACGTTGTTCGACGGCTCGCGCAAGGGTTATCGATTTACCAGCATGGATATGTCGGTCTCCAGCTGTGTCCCGAACCCACACACCTTTCATTCTGGGTGCCTCGACAGACGCCAGTTCTGCCAACCTCATTGGTACTGAAAGCGAGCAGCGACTCGGAGATTTTCCGGGTTTGCGAAGGCGTGGTTTTGGCAGCGAAAAGGGGCAAAAGATTTCAACTTCAAGTGATTGGGAGCATAACATAGGAGGTCGCGGAGAGGCGTGGTGGAAAGCACGAATTGTAGAAGAGAATACATCA
>JBBPMS010000016.1:70543-81088 GCA_038090435.1 Phylloporus scabripes | reverse complement strand
TCCGGGTTTGCGAAGGCGTGGTTTTGGCAGCGAAAAGGGGCAAAAGATTTCAACTTCAAGTGATTGGGAGCATAACATAGGAGGTCGCGGAGAGGCGTGGTGGAAAGCACGAATTGTAGAAGAGAATACATCACAGAAGGCAAGCAGAGCGGGTTTGCGACTAACCAGACGGTGCGTCTCGTTGACGTGTTCACCAAGTTAATCGCTGAGATGTGACAAAAGACATACATTCCATGATCTCGCATCCTTGCAGCACATACCTGTGTTACGCACGGACTGGATGCGCATAGATGTTGAGCTGTGCGGACAGATTCTCGTGATGCAGCGGCGAGAGGCCCATCTACAAGGGGTGGTGAAGTGTCTCGAGGTTTGTGTGTTGGTATTCATGTTCGATACCAATCTCTGATGTCGCAAATAGTACCTGACGACGAGTCTTGGCCATGCCTCAAATGCGCTTCGCAACTCGCACACGATGCATAAACCGATGATTGATGCACTCACCTCTCACCATCCTACGGCTTCTACGGCTACGTTCTCTCGTTTACACGCCTCACCACCGGGCCTTACGCCTGTGATGGCTGCGCTTCACGCGCTTCCAGTACCTCCACCAGTACCTGCTCTCCAGTACGAAGCTGCCCAGCTGCGAGTGGACGACATGTGGGCTTCGACGAGGGAGGCCAGAAACAAGGTATGGGAGCTGCGGAACGTTGTGTTTGGGAGAGAGAATGTGCTGGGCGTGAGTGCCAACGAGATGGGACGCAGGACGGGCAAGCGCAAGGGACGACGGCGATGGAGATCACAGTGGCGGCTAGACGGCAGCGAATGTCTGGTGGATGTGCTGGGACGGACGGAATCGGAGGCAGAGGAGGAGAGGGCGATTGTCGCGGACGGCGAGCGGTCCGAGGGTGAGGACGAGACGGAGAGCGAGTGGGAATCTGGGGCAGAGATGGTGGGAGATGGGATGGAAAGGGGGGAGAGTGAGGCGATGGGACCGATGTGGCTATTGCGGGTGTTTATGAGCTGGGGGGCGAGGCTGGGGATCGTCAAGGGCAGGGGGGGCGTAGGTGGGCCAAGTGTGCCTGCTACGAGGGAACCCTCGCCTGGTGGGATCCCGGGAGCCAGTGGGGCTGATGGCTGATCATATCACACATGGATAAACATGCAACTAATAGGATTGATAACTACGTAACCAAGACAAGGCATAGATAATGAGACTCATGACTTGCGGACAACCTTGCTGTGGGATTTTCTGATCGAACGTTTGTGGTTGCGCTCAAGCAGCTGGTAAAGAGTGTCAGATAGTAGAGGAGAACGGTATAATGAACAGGACCTTTTTCTGTTCAGCAGCGCTAAGCTTTGAGATTCTATCTTTCTCGGCCTTGCGTTTGGCGGCTTTTTTATCTTCAGCAGCCTAGAGAACAAGGATGGAGAAGATGGACTAGTGGGAACAAAAGGAACCAACCTCTTCCTTCTTTTCTCTGACCTCTTCCTCTTTGATTTCTCTCTCGACACCTTCTCTCATCTTTTTGATCTTTGCCCTTGTCTCTGGACGCAAGACGACCTTTCCGGCTGCGAATGAATCGAGGAGAGCAAATACGGCGTCGACGAGGGGGAGAATGTCGTTGGCATGGCCAGGATCGGGAAGGGCGATATCAAGCACAACACGCTTGACAGAGTGTTTTTGCGCGACGTAGGATGCGGCTGTTTGGGGTCTTTCGTGGGGCTGGTCAGTTATAGAGAGGGAACGAAGATAGGGGAGGAAAGGGGGTGTTGCCAGTAGAGTGGAGAGGGTGGTTGAGGGGCTGAGGTGAAGTTTGAAGAGGGTGTCAGAGACGTCTGCGAACTCGGACATGACAGAAAAGGTGGGGGGAAGGGAGGGGTGTTCAGTGGTGCGCGTGAATGTCTATGAAAAGAGTGAGGAAAGCGAGGGAGGAAAGGAAGAGGACGGACGAGATCCCAACGATTGTCCTTTATCGTGACGAGCTCGGACTTGTTGACGACTGCCCAGACAAAGTCGGGAAGAGCCGCTGCGGTATCAGGATCGAGAAGAAAGTCGAGTGAAAGGCTATCACGGGGTTGGTAGCGGAGGTCGTAGAGTTGCCAAAGGAAGCGAAAGAAGAGCTGGAGGGGGTCCTGGCGGGGGACGAGGGCAAGGATGGTGTGGAGAGAAGAGACTGCGCGCCTGCCTGTGGAAAAGATGAAAAAGTCGGTGGGGCCGTCGGCGATGAGGCCAGAAGAGGATGCAGGAGCGGAAAAGTTGCGAGCGAGGAGGGGATGGAGCGCATTGTAGAAGGTGTTGGCGATGCGATTGTTGCGACGCTTGCCGTAGAATGCGAGGGCAAAGTAGATTAGGACGGCGAGAAGGAGGCCAGCCTGGGTGACGAAAACTGCAGGGTGGTGAGTGATGAGAGTGGGAGGCAAAAGAAAGGACGGACGAGCAGGTCTGAATACGAGAAAACGCCAGCGGAATTGAGTGCCAGCGTAGGACTCTTGAAGGGGAGGCGGAGGCGGAGGTACGAGGAGGGCAAGAAGGGAGGACATGAGGCGGTCGGAATGAAACAAGTTCAAAGTCGACTACCACCAAACAAAAAGTCAAAGGCAAGTAAGTCCCTTCGCCTGCTCCTCATCCCCTCAACCTCATCAGTATGGAACCGTCTACCTTTCTTTTAAATGCTGCCATGTTCCCGCCCATCCAGATACACATGCAGGAATGTCGAGCTCGTCTGGGCACAGCCGCATACTCACACCAACTATAGGGACAGAACTACCCGACAGACTACGCGCAGTTTGTAATTGATGTGGTCGCCAAGATGACACGGAACGCGGGGGCCATCGACCAGGCGGTGCTGCGCCAGACGATCGGACTCGCATCGTCGTACCTCGTCACGGACGCGTCGACGAACCCGGAGGGCGGGATCGCGACATGGCAGACGGGGTTCAACAGGGTCGTTGACCTGCTCGTCGTGCTGCACAACCGGGGTGAGCTGGAGCTGGACACGTTCAACGAGGCGTCCAAGGCGTGCTCCGAGTGCTGGAGTGTCGCTGGGACGTGGCGGGGCATGGAGGAGTGTCGGCAGGGCGTGAAGGAGGTCGCTGGCAAGCTCAAGAAGCTGCTTGACGAGCCCAGCAAGCGAACGTACCAGGGCCACAAGGTGTACACCCCGAACAGCTAGACTACGTAATCTACTACTACTTTGTTCATGGCCCTCGACCCCCTCCGAGCCCACTACCTCAAAAAGTCGCTCATCTCCCTCCAGTTCCACAGAGAACTCACCCAGATACACGATGCCTCCTCGCTCGCCCCCCTCGGCCATCCATTTCGCACAACCAACCCACCCGCGGATATCCCCTTTCTCGCCTACATCTTCCGCCATTTCGTCCTCTCTTTCCCCCTCATGGCAGCAGCCCCCCCTGACTTCTACCCAGACAAGCTCCAGCCATTTGTAGACAGCCTCCTCGCCCGCAACCTCGCCGATCTCGACGACCATTCCGATCCCACCATCCTCTCCAAGCTCGAACGCAGCCTCGCCATGTTCCTCTCCTCCGCCATCAAGCTCGCAGAGCCAGAGGACATCCTCAGACTCTCACAGGCAGATCTCCGTGCCCTCGAGCGTGCAGTCGAAAGGCGCCTCGCAAGGCACAGCCCTCCCTTCCATGTCAATATCGTCTCCATCCGTACCGTGGCCGACAGGGGGCGCGTCAGATCTCGCGTACACGAGGTGTGTCCCGTTCTCGTCCCTCTCATCGTTCTCATCTCCCCCCAGGAGTTTATCATCCGCACGACCCTCTCTCATGACAGGCGAGTATGTGTCTCACGTCGCTACGGCGATTTCAGAACCCTTGCGGACGAGGTCCGTTCATCCATCCATTCCTCTTCTACCCGCTCACACCTCTCAGCTCCGCAAAGCACATCCAGACGCTATCGTGCCCTCTCCACCCCCCAAGGACCGCACCGCTGTCAATGCCCCTCAGGCGAATGGCCCTCATCGTCTCTCCAGGGAAAGGAATCGCCTTACCCTTCGTGCCTACCTCCACACACTGCTTGCAACCCCTCCCTTGTCCTCTTCCCCTGTTCTTCGTTCTTTTCTCTTGAGTGGACCTACCAGACTCTCCCCGCAGGAACAGGAGGATGTCCAGCGCAGAGAGGAAACAGATCGCGTTAGGGAACAAGGCCGCAAGGAGTTTGCGCGCGAGATCAGCGCAAGAGTCGACCATCTCAGAGAGGCCGTCAGGGCTGTCAAGGGCGAGATCGTCGGGAGAGGTGATGTCGCCCTTGGCGCTCGTCTTTTTCCCATCCTAATTTATTACCGTTAGATGGTCTCAGCCGTGTGTTCGGTGTCATCAAGGTTACCCCAGACGTCAGACAACTACCAGACAACTACCAGGCCGTCTTGGAGTGGGCGAGGATCTCGTCGGTCTCCCTTCCATTTCTAATCCCTCCTCAACCTTACTTGTCTCCCATGCTCGCTACAGATTGGCTTCGACCATCTTTCAGACGTTTGTGGCCTCTGATAGCTCCTCAGAGACATTCGCCAATCTGAAACGCATTCATGGACTCATGCCCTACTTCCTACTCAAGGCAGCGTTCAAGATAAGCAATCCAGTGGCGATGATACGCACTGTCCTCGACATCTTTCTCGCACAACCTTTTGGTGGTCGTAGCCTCCTTCAACGGTACGATTTTCCCTCGCTATCACTCCCCCCACTCACGTAATCCCATCAAGCATGTTCACCTCTTCTCTCACGGAAGAAGTCAGAACCTTGAGCGTTTATATCGAACATGTTTCTGCCAAGATTGACTCTCCTGTTCTTTGCGAGAAAGTCCGTGTTTTCGTCTATGCATCTCGTGAAATACACGAGACGTATCGCACGCATGCCCAGGTTGAACAAGTCCACCTTGTACGAGCCGTCTTAATGGGAGGCGAGCACCCGGTGTTATCCAGCTCACTTGCAGCGCGGGTGGATAGGGCGTGGAATAAATGGGCAGCGTGGATGGCTGAGAGGCAACGGGAGGGGAGGGGCAAGAGCGATGAGAGCGATGCTGAGGAGGGGCCCAATGATGAGGAAGCATGGTTATTTGAGGACCTGAGGATTCTTATCACCTTGTACTCGAAGCTCAGGGATCGAGAACAGCTCATTGAGCTCATCTTCGAGGTGAGACGCGTTGCATCGTCTCTCCACACTTGTTAACTCATCTGATGTATAGGGTGTCACGGCCGGGTTGCTCAAGGACATCATCACCATCTTTTACACGCCACTCGCTCAGGTGTATAGAGCAGCAAGCATCTCAGAATCGCTGGGGGATCTGCAAAACTTTATCAATGATCTCATTCGCACAGTCGAACAAACAGAAGATCGTGAGTTGGGTTCAACACCACCGCGTCTCTCCCGTTTATTCTTTCCCTAGTCTCACAATCTGATCTTTCTACCACCGTGCAAGCATTTATCGATCTTGTGAATCGACACGAGCAATCGTTTTACTCCTTTGTGCACAAAGTCCATTCCAAGGGTCAAGGTCTATTTGATAGCCTTATGAAATGGGTCGAGCGATTCCTTACCGCAATCCGCGAGGGCATCGGTGCATCCGGTGCTGGTGGAGAAGACAACAAGATCGCACTCGAGACTCTGTTGCCTGCGGGGGGTGAGGAGAGGGCAAAAATCATGCAAGAAATCGACCGAGTGATGCGCTGGCACTACCTGAACAAGATTGCTCGCGAAGAGAAACTCAGGAGCAGGTTTGCACGTGCTCAAAACGGCGGAGAAAAGGGCGCAGACGCAGAAGAGGCAGCGACACGAGAATTGATAAACGATGTGGCACGGGAGTTCGAATTTGGTGACTTGGTGAGAGCGAACGCGGATGAGCTTGCCGAAGAAGAGAGCGAAGACGAGGATAGTGATGATGATGACTATGACGAGGACGAGGAAGGCACGAGCGACGACGATACTGGAGAGGGCAATACGAAAAGGGATCCCCTGCAGGCGCCCTCCGTCCAGTCTTTGACGATGCAGTCACCTCTTTCGAGGGCTGCGACAATTCAGGTGGCTGCCCGACCGACACAGCCAGAAACACCCAAACCATCACGATCGCAATCATCGCCACAATCGGTTCCTCCGAAGACGAGGACAAGGACACTCTCGCTCCGCAGCATCAAGTCGATGAAACTGTTGGGCAAACCCAACGCTCCTGCAGACGTTCCCCCCGTTCCCCCACTTCCCGTTCACCTCAACAAGCCACTTCCGCCGTATCCTCCTGGGCCTTCACCCACAGGCCTTGCCAGGAGATGTTCGACAGGCCACCTGGCTTCTTTTCCAACACAAGGCCCTGGCGGTGATGCTCCCCCGCCATCGCCATCGCCTCGGCGATCCTCTCGCAAGCCGAGGAAGAAAACTGGTGCTGCGACGGAACCTCCCGAGTTGATATACATTCCAACACTGCTACCCATCTTTGTTGAGATGGTATGTAGTCTGTGTCTTGTTCATTTTAAATCGCTGACCTCTGCACAATAGATGCGCCCATTGCTTTGTCCGCCATCATAAGCCACGGATATAATATATTTAGCGTTGTGCAAATATATGTAGGTAACCTTGAGTCGATGATACATGTATCCGTGGTAACATACCTTTTTGGCATGCTTGGACAGAACCTAGGAATATGTATCCACATGTACTCTTTATTCATGTAGTCACCCGCGACTTTTTTTCTGTTTAACGCAGCCTACAAGTCCCCAAATTCTGCATCAAATGCTTGCTGTGTGACTGTGCCCTTGCGCACTTTTTTCGCTCGGCGCTCTTCCTCGGCGAGCTCATCCCAATCATCTTCATCCTTGGTGTCCTCGGCTAGTTGAGGTACCCGCACGCTGCTAGCACTTGCATGGGACTTGAGCCACTCCCGCTTTCTGTCCCTTTTCACCCTCCGTTTCTCTTTCTGCTCTTTATTTGCCACCTGCTCGCTCCATGGTGCATTGCGCTTGCGCTTTGCAGCCCGAGTTTCTGCGCTCTCTTTGTGTACTTGCGGCTTGCTTTGAGAGTCTCGACGTTTTAGTTCTTGTGCCTTGTCGGCATAGGCATAGGCATCCCACTGTGGGAATTACAGCCTCATAATCAAAACGATTACCAAAAGACGTACATCCAGCGATGCGTCCTCCCACCCCGTCTTATCCGCATCCTTGAGTTCGGGCATGCGAGGCAGACGGAGAAGCCCAAAGCTTCTGGCTACGCCGATGAGATCAAGATCTTTTATTCGAAAGATGTACGAGGCTTCGTGTTTCGAATATGCCCGGACAAAAGATACAAAGCCTCTTGTTGCCTGCAGCGCGCCATCAATATTGCAGGACACGTGGTTGAACACAGCGCCATGTACCTTGTCGTTGAGGGCGCGATCAGTCAATACGATCTTTCGTATTTGAGATAAAAATGAGGCGACGGATGGGTCTTCTTGCTCAGGATCACTCGTGCCTTGTTCTGCAAGGGCACCACCAGCCTGGATAGCAGGGTGGCGTCGTATTGGGATCTTGCGCACCGCAAGAAAGTCTGCGAACAGGGGTCAACGAAGATGGCAATTAATCCTCACAAGGGGTACAGCGCACCGATGTATTCAGTTTCTCTACCAACGAGGAATACATGAGCTCGACCGCTCCTCCCCGCGCGAGCCGTTCTCCCACAACGGTGTGAGAATGCTTTTGGGTCGGTAGGTGGGTCAAATTGGACGATGACGTCGACATGTGGCATGTCTAGCCCTCTCGCAGCAACGTCTGTTGCGAGAAGTATTGACGACGAGCCTGAAGACAGAGAGGAAGAAAAGGCTGAAAGAGCACGAGTGCGCGCAGCTGGAGGCAAATGACCATGCAATGAAAAGAGATTTGAACCTGGAGGTAGAACTCCTGGCAGAACCTGAGTGTTCTATCAGGCACCTCATCCAACAGTAAGGGTGGAGTCTTACTCTGTAAAAGTAGTCTACACATGCACAAGTGGCAAAGTAGACGATGAAATGGGACGCTCCGTGTGTCGAAACTTCGTGCTCAATAATTCGGACAAGTTGCACCAGCTTTTCAGAGGCTTTGCAATTGATGTAGAAATTTTCAAGTCTACGGACAGCCGATCAGAATTCAAGGGCAAGTAGCAAGGTATAGGAGATCGATATACCCTGCAGGTATACGTCTTTCCTCGATAATCTCGCCTTTCCCCGGCTTGCCATCTGAGATTCGCTTCTTGGTTTTTTTGGATTGGACTTTGACGACCACGCGTGCGGGATTGCGCAGGCCAGCGCGTACAAGCTCCGACAGGACATCAGCATCGGTCATAGTTGCGCTGAAAAGCCCTGTCCGCCTTTGCTTGGGCAAGTGTGTAATGATGCGCGTCAGCGTGCTCTGGAACCCTAAATCAAGAAGCCTTTGGAAGCGGCACATGTATGAACGGGAGACGAGACAAGTATCCACGGACCATACCTGTCTGCCTCATCGAGAACAAGCACGTCCAGTTCCTTTACGCTCGCGATCGTTTTCCCTCTGCCGAGTAGAAACTCCTCCACCCGGCCAGGTGTGCCTATTACAATGTCGGGCCCACCATCTAGAAATCGCTGGACGTCTTGAGCTGGAGATGAGTCATCAGAGGAAACGAGCAGCAGTGGTGGAGGATACGTTGGTATATCTGCCGTAGACTCGTCCGGACACGATGGACTTGGTTGTGCAGAGAGGAATAGAGAGAATACGGAGTGTATCTGAGTCGCAAGCTCCCTGAAAGTAGGATGTTAGACATGCACCTAGGATCGCGGGAGGTACATCACCTGGTCGGACTTATAACTAGCGCACCGATCTCGTTCGTTCTGAGGGTAGATTCTCGCCTTACGAGCCGCTCTAGAATAGGGATGACAAAAGCCAGGGTCTTTCCGGAGCCTGTGACAGCCTCAACGACAACATCCTTGTGCTGCATGAAGAGTGGTATCGTAGCTGCTTGTACCGGTGTCATCTGGGAATAGCCCATCGACTGTATCACATCGAGACTGAAGAATATTGAGGACTGTAAGTATGAGCAAGACATGATGCTCACATCCATGGGGTAAGCGAAACCGGGAGGGAGGACCATGTTCCTGCAAAGGCGGTTGACTCTGCCATGAATCAGTGTAAAAAAGAAAAAACAAATCCAACTTGGAAGCTGGAGACCTCAGTTCAAGCTGAGTGTTGAAAAATTGGCAATGCGACATTCGAGCGAGGGCAACCCACGGAACGCCCTAGTAAAAGGCGAGGGCGTTGTCTGTTTGTGTCACCCTCTGTCGCCAGTAAAACGTGGGAACTTTACATATAGGGGACCACACTTTTGTATTTGCCTGGGCAGACTGGGTGTCTAAAATTTCCTTATTTGTCTGCGTGGCTACCCGTGCGGTAGGTCGACCAACTTGGCATGGCCGACGACGAGTTTACTGTCGCGGTCGGCTCAGCTCTCCGCGATGCATTCGCTTCTGGAAAGATGTCGTCCCCGATTAGCGCCATGGACATTCTCCTCTCCTTGATTGCCTCCAAAGCTACAGCCTGCGCTTCACACTTACGTTTGACGGATCTACACCGTCTTGAGACCGTCTTGGAGAGTCTTTCGCGCCGCTGGGAACATGGGAGCTTGTCGTTATCTCGCGAGAACCGTGTTCTTATTGTTACTGACGTCCACTTTGGAAATGCCCTGTCGGACACGGTAAACCCGCGCAAGCGCAAACGGCCCCCTGTTGACGAGGAAGCCGATTCTGCTGCTGGAGACGACCCAGACGACCGTTCCTCTAGGAGTATTAGCCACTCTCCTCCCCCTTCTGCATCACCTCTTGCAAACTTGGGCAAAGAGTTAAGAGAGGTCTACGCTATCCTCCAAAGGGCCACTGCCAAGGGACGCCTCCTGGCAGAACGGGTATGTGGTTTGACTATCAACGATCCATCACTGCGTAAACACAACCATTCATTACCAGTTCTGCACGTCCCATGGGAGCTTCAGCCCCGTTTGCTCCTACATCACGAAAGAGGACTGTGCCAAGGCACGTCAAGAAAGTGTAGGAGGTGACTCCTCTCGACCCATCTGTGATCGCGTTCACTTCAAGCCGCTAATACGAGCACACACTGACCCATCTCTTGGTCATTGTTCCTATCTCAATACCTGCTACTCTGAGCCCACATATGCCCAGTCTCCGTCGATTCCGCCATTTCCCTCCGGAGCCACCCGCGTCTCCTTGCCTTCAGGCCTCGGCGCGGGAGGCAGGGGAAAAGAAAAGGCACCATGTCGCTACCTTCACTTTGAAGTCGACTGGGACGACAAAGATAACCAAGTCACGGGTGTCAATGATAAGGACGCACAGAGAATGCGCAACCCCTTCAAGCTTGAAATCGGGATGGGTCCAGATGGTAAGGATATGCAAACGGTATGTCCTTATTTTCAGTCGGCCTCCATCTTTTTCGTCACGGCGTATTGTGATAGCTGCCTCCTCAATGGATCAACTGTGACCTTCGACGATTTGACTATTCAGTGCTTGGAAAGTTTCATGTCATCATGGCAGATCCTCCATGGGATATT
>JBBPMS010000016.1:42447-52642 GCA_038090435.1 Phylloporus scabripes | reverse complement strand
CGGATCGCCACCAGACTTGTCATCCGAACTTTGCTTACAGCCCACCATGCATGCGACTTTTCTCGCTTTACTCCCGGCTTTGCTGGAAGAAGCAGATCAAGCCGATTCTGTTGCTGATAAGCTTGCATGTTCCTATCAATTGGCACTCCTTAATTTAGATCAACCCGGGATCGATCTCTCCTTCAAGCGGCAAGCATCTAGCCTACTGGATACCGTGGTAGTCACACGCGACAGATTGCGCGTTCTTGTCGGCGAGACTAGTACACGGGTGGGACACCTCAGGGTCGTCAGGAAGATTTGGTCAATTATGCATGAATCTCTGAAAGCGTTGCAAGACATTCAGAGCGAAGTCGGAGAAGCGATGGAAAGGGAAAAATGGAAGCCACCGGCTGGGTCTGGTGCTGAACCTATGACTCCCGAAACGCCTCGTTGTCGTAACCTGGACTGCGTCGTTTCCTCATCGGATGTACTTCAACGCCTCAACCTCGTACGCGAGACTCTTTCGCATGACGTCGCGACACCCCTGGCTTCGCTATCAGGTTCTCTTGGGGCATCTTTAGATAGCTTCCTCGTCGAAACATGCGATGGACTCATGAATCGGCTAGACAATGTCAGTCGGATGGTACAGCTCTTGGATGCGGTCAGATCTCAATCCGAGGCGATGCTCTCGCTTCGGGAGGATGTTAACGAGTTGCAAGTCCGAATCGAGGATCTCATGATCCGATACAATTCCGCAATCGAGGAGGCATCGTCAGGCAACTTACCTCTTGAGCATATTTCGGAGGCATCCTTGGAGCTGCAGACGGAAACTGATTCCCTTTGTGACTCGATCAAAAGCTTTGTCAATGGCGTTGCCCATCGTGTACCCTTCGTCGCTTCCAATCTTGGTGATCAAGCTTCCACCACATTGATCCGCAACAAGCTTCCTTCCGTTGATCTTCGGCTCGGTGGTTCTGCGTTACGCCTTGCTTTGGAACTTCCTTTCTCACTCACTAACCTGGACGACAGTGTCCGTGGGGACTCCAACTTCCTGGTCATGAGACTCTCCGGAGGGTCAGAAAATTTGCATCGAAAAGCTGACCAGCTCCGACTCGCTCGTATGGCGAGAGATGTTGACACTGCAATATCCTTGGCCGCTTGCGACATGCGAAATGTCAGCCAGGAACTCGAATCCTTGTGGAACTCTATCACCTCAATACCGGAAACCGATGCGAAGTTGCAAGGGTTACAGGAACTGTCTCGAGCTGTTGAGGGGCACTGCGGCCAACATCGCTCTCGCATGTCTCGTTCACTGTCATTGATTAGAGAATCGATTCGCCACATGGAGTCCATCCCAGCTTCTAGAGACCTACATTTCCACAACGCACTACTCTCATCGCGGCGACGAGGTGTGGATGACCTGGAGATCAAGTATAACTCATGGGGAGACAGAGTTATTGCGGTTAAGGGGAAAATCTCGGAATCTATTTTCCTCGAGTCTGGAAGGCTTGAGGCTCTGCGTCTCCAGCGCGAACGAGAAGCAGAGGGGAAAAGGCAGCAGGAGGGACGCGAGCGTTTTGACAACGCAGCTCTTCAGGAGGCAGTGGGACTCGTTGCCGAGCAGATGTTGGATGAAGAACATGCTCCGGAGATGTCTGTAAAGCCCCTTTCGCACGATGAGACCGACACGCACCAGAAACAAGTAGATTCGAGATTCCATCCAGGCGCTCAAGAGCCGCTGAAGGAAGAGCAGCGCCTTCAAGGAACTCAAGATTATGGTCGAACTGAGGCACAAGCACAAACCATTGTGGAGGAAGGGGTCTCAGTAGTCGCACAACGTACGGAGCCAGAAGTAGTTGAGTCGCAGGGAGACCCGAGCATTGAGTCGGTCTGCGAGCTGGCCTCGGGGAAGGAAGAGTCTGTGTTTACCCTACCGCGTTCGTCTAGCAATCCACAAGAAGGTTCGTTTTTTTTCGGCCGCTATCACACTAGTAGTGACTCTTTTTGCTAGACGTATTTGGCCTACGGGTAGTTCCTTCTCCCTCCACCAAAGGCCAAGAAAAGGACGCGTTGCTCGACAAGGTCGTTGCTCTCAGGAAAGCGTTGCGGTCTATCAATATCAATGAGATTGCCCAGCCTACGGCAACGTCGGTATTCGCAGCTCAGTTGCCAACCTTGGAGGAGTATGGAAAGATGAACACTCGGCTTTCTACCATCCTCTCTGCGCTCGAGGCTCTGCCCTCCTCGCCTCTTTCGCCGACTGCTGAGTTGGAACACCGGTCGCTAATGAGCGAATTAGATGCCTCCCAGGAACTTATGCAGCGCATTCGCCGGTTGGCAGATCTTGCGGATGTAGCTCACAACTGCGACATGGCCCTGAGCGATCTTCTGGAACATATTGACAGCTATCCAGCAGCTCCCGCAGGACCATTGTCGAGCACGCACATCTCAACACCCCGTTTACCTCCAGAGCAACAGCTAAGCGCTCGGATCGGTTTCACTAGACGAATGTTTGCGCAAGTAAAAACGTACTACGAACCGATCAAGCATGATCCCCGTGCTGATGCTGAGCATCAGCGTGTCCAGCAAACCTGGCTGGAACTGGAAGAGATGGCCAACGACATAATTAGTGGCAAAAGATCGCGATCATCCAGTGTCCTCAGCTCTGGCCGAAATAGTCGTGCGTCGGTTTCCGCTCTCAGCTCATATTCGGGCGCATCCAGTCGTCCGAGTGTCCCGAAAACCTCTCACAGCGGAAAAGCTAGATACCCTAATCTTTCGGTGAGCGGGTCGGCAGGAGGCAGGTTCCTGGCTCCAAATCATCCATCCTCTCGGCGCGTTTTTTCTGGCTCCCCAAATGGCCACCAGCGCTCGTCAAGTAAACTCTCTATGGTATCAATGGATCGTTCTGTTTCTGGGCCTACTGCGTCAGCATCACCAACCTTCTCACCTTCTGTCTACGGCACTACTTTTGCTTCCCGGCAGCGCACGGCTAGTATGTCGTCGAATATCTCAAGCCCTATCCCGACTGCTTCGTTGACGGTACGGCCGCGGGCACAAACTAGGTCCCGTGCGTCTCCTACACCATCAGAAATGTCGTCGAATTCGCGTACGATTCCAACACGGTCTTCCTCATCCATGTCAACGTGGGCTCGCGCACCAAGGCAATCGTTTCCCGTGGCGAATAGGCTTCAGACCCCCCCGCGCCGGACTCAACCAGCTCCTAAAAAAACTTATGTTGCTAACCCCCAAAATAAGCTCGACGTGGCCGTCGGGGATGTTGTTAACAAACTTCCTGTGAATATTAATGTCGAGGTCGTTGCGGATACCTGGAAGGATCAGAGCGGCAAATACTGGATTGGCGATCAGGAGCCGAAATTGTGCTTTTGCCGAATTCTTCGCTCGCAAACTGTGATGGTTCGTGTTGGGGGTGGGTGGCAAGAATTATCCAAGTGTGTAATGTCCTCGTGAATGGTTACCTGCAAGGTATGCTGACATTGCCTAGATTCATCAAAGACCACTTTGCAGACCAGTTCCGAATAATGCCTCCTGAATCACCTCAATTTGGCTCTCCTCGGTTTGGATCCAGAGAGGAAAAATGGATCAGTTCTGCAACGTTATTCGAAGCGCCAGAGATCATTACCTCTCCCCCACGTACTCCAGAACCATCGGGTTCGTTTATCCCCTCCTTTATCCTTTCTACACCCGGTGCTCGCAGTCCACACACTGTGAAGTCTTCCTCTTCATCAGGATCACCATTGGCTCCTTTGCAATTCATGCGGCGTGCAAACCTAGATGGACCACCAATCCGTCCGGTGACTCCTTCAAAACCATCTACCCACCGCTCTCGGCCGAGTATTCCAAACACACCAGCACGGCACACGTGGAGGCCCTGATAGTTGTCTGCATTCTCACTACACACTTTTTCGGGACTTAACGGTCACATCAACACCTACTAACTAATTATCGCATTCATGTCGACTTCCTGGGATATGGACGCTCACCGGCGATACTGCTACTTACTGCTACGCATTTTCGTACTGTGTACTTGTTATGTTCTCTACATAGATTATTACTGGATTGACACGTTGACGAGCAGCGTCATTTTCTATTTTTGGTAAATCCCTGAAATGATACTGGCACATGCAGCGACTCCCAACTTTAAGTTTGACCCTCCTCCACGACACGCTTCTTCCCTCTTCAAGAATCATTCTGGTCAATGGATTCAGATTTAAAGTGCAATCGTCTCAACTGTAGGAAGACTTTAGTCGACAAGGCGGTGGTGGTAAGGGGCATTGATCTTCTCCGACGTTCCATGATATCTTGTTCATCGAATTGAAGCTGGATTATACAGACAACATGTAAGTCACCGATACATTACACATCGGTCAAAGTAAGGCATAACGGTGTGGATAGGCTCGCATATATTCTGTTGTACGCTGATCGACATGACGTTCACACTACCTTGTTCACGCCTCTCAAATAGTAGAATGTGCCAACGAATTGTTCAACATGTCACGCCTCTGTCCGGGTAAGTTTTATTACACTCGGTAGATCTAATATAAATATACATAGCTTGCGAAACATCACTCACCGAACCGTGAGTGGACACACTCTATTTCATTGATCACTACCTCACCACCTCTAACAGGGATGACGTGGTGGTAAAGAGTCGAATTTGTCACTGGTTTTGTCATTGACGAGGAAAAAGGTGTGTTGTTTGCATCCTACGAACGATTACAAAACGGTGCGTGTGGATTTTCTGACATGCAACGCTCCCCTTAATCGCTCCGAAAGTCTGTTCTCTCTGGACTAAGCCCCTCTGTTATCATGGAGATTTGCAGTCGGTCCGTGATGTTCTGATCTCTTTGGTTTTGAGATTCACCATCAGAAAGTGCACTGTCGTTTTGGCAGTATCAGATACATCAGGAAAAGTACGTCACTCTGTTTTTTTTTTCGCTCGACATTTTGCATGTATGTTGCCATGCAGTTTGTTCCAACATGCCGTTACCCGGAACTTGAACGACAAGAACGCTCAACTACAGAAGCAACTAGAAAATGTCATAAGAGAAGGTAGGCTCCATTTCATGGTAGGGCTGCTCACGTCACCATTTGCAATTCCAGCAAACGGGGAGATTAATATTCTCGGAAGTAAAGTCGCAGGTAAAGGATAGCACGATTCGGATGTCATGACGTCTTTCTTGTTTGTAAACAGAGTTGGAGAGAGATCTCGAGCTAGAACGCCGCAGGGTCCACGAGTTACAGGAAACATCAAGAGAACGAGAGAAGGAGTACCAAAAACTCAGGGTGGATTTATCAAGCTTGGATCAATTTCAAACCTGATGAATGCGGTTCAGGCACAACTCGACAGGGTAAAGAGAAGAGCTCTTCTCGGGCCCGATGCTTCCTGCACAACACAACCTCCCGTGCAGAGTTTCAATCGTCCTCATTATCTTATTGATAATCAGCCAAGACAAGCGGTTGCAGAGGTCGATATAGGGGCTGTGGTGGGCGGCATGGAGGCCATCGGGGTAGACCTTTGCGATTCTCCCTGAGCACATTACACGTCTGACGAGGCGCTAGATGCAACGAACCCCTCTCGTCAATCGCGTTACGAAAGGAGCTATTGGAATACCACAGGGGCGTGCTGGCTTGCAAGTCCTACCGCAATCTGCCGCAAGCAATCGAGCTGCCTCCACGCATCGTCATTCACTGAACCCAGGGGACCGATCGTTCGCAGCCAACTCTGTATCAGATAGAACGGACAGCGCCCACGAAGTGGAGAATTTGCTTCTCCCAAAGGGGGGCCGAGGATTCTCTGGAGCACAGCCTAGTTCGAGTGGATGGGGAACGGGCTCAGGGAGATCCCACCCTGCTCAACACCGGCGTTAGTGAAACATATTTCATGCCCAGATACATTCTCACTTCTTCATCGCAGCATTCAACCTCTCAACAAAAAGAGGTTTTAGACCCGCAAGATAAACTTCATCCCACGCACTTCAAGACCCAGGTGTGGATTAAGTTAAACAGTAAGCAGATATACATGTATATGCGTAATATTGTCAGATAGTGCGCGATGCATAGTAGTAAACAAAAAGAACAAATGAGTGGAGGTAGCATCACTCATAACGGAAGGTGCCATTCTTCTCATCCTCGAGATATTGTCCAATAGCCAGTATATCCTGGCCCGCGCGACGTAGATAAACAGCAAGCACGTTTTTGTCCGCTTTTGGGAGCAGTGCTGAAAGCTTATCGACTTGTTTATTGAATTCTGCTTCTGAAATTGAGTCGTGTTGCTGCGCACGACCATCGAAAAGCGAGGGCCGGCGCGTCATCGTGCTGGAGCGTTGGTGACCCGGTCCGCTCATAGACTTCTGGGGAGCGACAACAATGGTCTGCGACCTCTGCATGCGATTGGGGGGCGCGCGCGGCCCGCCGGGGACAGACGGTCCGACAGAAGGTAGATTTGCCGGGCGTGAGCTAGGTTGCTCGTTCCCGCTCCTAGGGGGACTTCTGGATGGTGTCTTCGCCAGAGACGGAGGAGTCAAGGGCTTCTCTTTCTTGATGCTAGCCCTACGTCCAAGGGAAGAGAAGAAGCTACCAGGAGACCTTGTGACCGAGGAAGGCAAAATAATTGAACGACTGGACGAGGTAGACGAAGTTGCGATTATTGTAGATGCTCGAGAGGGACGGGGAGCTGCGGCTAACGCAGGATAAGGAAGGGGCGGTGGTGCATTGGGTGGACTGGAATCAGCACGCGGGGCGAGATCAGTGGCGGAGTAAGCATCCGCCCTTCGTGGGAATGTGACGCCTGAATCAGTAGATGATTGAGAGATATGGCGTGGTGCGATGGATGGAGAAGAAGTAGATGGAGCGCGGGGTCCTCTTGACTTATTTACATTAGGTCGCTTCGTTGATGTGTGAGGATGAAGAGCTATGAGGCGAGCCGCATTAGCCGGACAACATGAAGTAGTAATGGCCGAATGTACCTTTGAACTTGGTCTCGGCAATCCAATCGACCAGACCGCAGTCATAATTGTACAGTTCGTTGATTTTGTATGCGTAACCTATTGACCGTTCTAGGGCAGTCCTTTTCGCAGATACATCTGCAAAATACATTGCACGTGGGTATGCGGACTTTATCCTCCGCACCGGTGGCGGTTTCGGTTGTGGAACGGAATGAGAAATTGAAGGCGAATGCGTTCCAGACGAGCGCTTGCTCCCGACAGCGGGTCGATTAAGCGACATCAAAGATGGCGTACGTGGTAGGGACGAAAAACGCTTGATATTAAGCGCATTCTTCAGAGACTTTGTATCTAAGTGGGGGAGATCGTTCTTCGCTGGAACAGGTGGTAGCGTCTCTTCCGGGCGAGGGAGTGCTTTGTCGAGGTCCACCTGGCTATGCGTGGTGCTTGCATTAAAGTGAAGCGAAGATGGGGGAAGGTCAACATGAGGTTGCTCCGGACTATGATTTTGACCAAGGCTGGACCGGAGGTTTCCAGAGCGACGGATCTCAAGACCTTTTCTACCGTTCTGTCCTTCGTGTCCACGTGGGGGTTCAACAACGGTTGGTGGGGGTACATCGCTGGAATTCATGATTCCCATATCGTCGATTGCAAGCCCTATAGAAGCCACTAGATCATCCATTGACTCAAGACGGGGCAGCAAGATAGAGATTTCCTCGCGAGAGGAAGCTGAAGTCTCTGAATCTGACGTGCATAGTCTTGATGGAGGAAACGCGCCTTCTCGAACGTGATGAGATTTGTGATCAGAACCAAAGCTCTCGTGAGAACTGAGCCAAAAGTTCGGTCAGGCAGGAGCTCGACGGCAAGGTGAAACTGTGTACCTTGGAGGACTGTCTGTGGAAGGAGCCGTTGTAGGAGCTATTGTAGTCATCTTTTGTGGACTCGTAGATACAACGTCTCCCTTAGTTGATTTAGATTTAGATTTCAGAGCAGCCGTGACGTGTGGGGGTAGTTGCAGCACTTGCTTTATAGCTTCCAACTCATCTTTGCTTCGAATAGGCGAATGTCTGGGAGGTCGTGGTGGTGGTGGAGCCTTGGGGTCCAAGGTAAAGACGGCTTGTGGAGGTGGTGGAAGTGGTCCCGCAGTAGCATGCAAACCGGGCTGGTAGTGTAAATATGGAGAAGTCGTAGTAGGCGAGGTCAACGCAGTTGATGGAGTCAGCGGACTAGAGGAATTGGTTCTGGGAGACATGAGATCTTGTGTGCTAGAATGTGGACTTGAGAAGGCAGGGCTAGGCGAGGGAGATTGAGGAAAGAGATTTATTACAATGGGGCCAGCAACACGTTCACTTATATGCTTTGACTCGCCTATGTTCGGTGTTCGTACAGGTATGGAGAATTCCTTGAACTCTTTGACGGGGCTGATGCCAGGAGCAAGGGCATCTCTTCTTTGACGGCCACGGTTGGTTGAACAGCCCGAGTCGGATACCTCGGAAGTTCCGGGAGACGGAGACCTCGATTGCGGAATTTGGAATACTGGAGGTCTGAGCGAGTCAGTGGTAGGCGGAGTATTGGACGGTTGCTGTGGAACCGATGCGGGAAAGCTGGTCGTACCAACAATGGCGACCTCACGCGAAGGTTTACGAGGAACGTGGCCGACAGTCTCTGGGAATGCTTGAGAGGCATCTGAGGACGATCGTGCGTGATTGCTAGGCAGAGGATGGCTAATATCAACGGAAGGCTGGACTCGGGGTGGCGTCAAAGCTGAGTAGGTCCGAGGAGACGCGTCTGGCGGTGCAACCAATGCTAGCCCTCCCAGCTGGACCTCGAGGCGGGTGCGCAAATTACTGGGTGGACTGCCACCGGAGACGGAGGGCCGTCCAGTGCGTTTCTCTGTCCGAACTGGGGCATGGGCGTCCATCTCCACGACAGCAAGGCGTCTTCTGTCAGTGCCTCCTTGGGAGGGTATGCTGGTCCGTCGAAGAGCACCGGTCGATGAAGAACTTGTTAAAGGCGATGCAGCGCCACGTCCAGGAAGATGCATGGCATATTTTGGCTCGGAGCAATCAGGAGAGGGTGAAGCAAAGGAGCGTTGGCCAGCGTCGTCGGACTGGTAGTATGACAGGATGGCATCGGTGTCTTGTCCACGGTTACTACATCCTGCGGCGCGACGAGAGAAGGACGCACCGGCTGGACTGGCAAGCATGGTACAAGGATGGAACTGAAGCTAAGGACGAGTGCTGGTAGATCTACGCAGTCATGTTGTCATCCTGACTAACACAGCAGCTCGACAGTGTACGGACGAGTCTACACCGCCTCAAATACCGCCACCACCACAGCCCTTAAAAGTAGTGCTACTGAACCTGCGGAGAATACTCGTCAGCGCCAACGTATCGCCGTTTCCATCGTACTGACATCACTGATCTGCCAACCAAGTTCCCTTCCCACCCAAAATGGTCGGACAGTTTCATCATCGATCGTCCACGTATCTTCAATTCGGTAGCCATTGACTTTTTCCAACACGATTCTTCGAGCGTTCGCACCGGTACTCCGTCCATAGAAAGACCGCCCGTAATTACTCACGAAATTCTGGAGCTCGTCCAATGCACCAAACGACTCCAGCAAGTGCGCAACGAGGGGCAATAGGATCGGTGATGTGTACACTCCTGCGGCACAGGGACGGTAGGGTGATGCCACTGACTTGGACTGTGCTGGATGTGGAGCAGAATCCGAACCCAGGAAAAACCTCGGATGCCCTGAGATTTAGGTGCAAATTCATATCTCCTGAATATGTCCGAGCGTATTCATACCCACCCTCGAGAATGACATCACGCAATGCCTGACGGTCACTCGGATACTTGGCGACGGGCTTGCAGTAATTCCAGGACTGACCTGCCCAATCATCGACCGTCATGGCGAGGTGATGTGCCGTGATCGTACATGCCACCTTGCTTCCAAGGGACTTCACAACTTCGACTGCTGCCCGAGTTGTCGCGTGTTCGAGCACGATGCGTAGCTCAGGAAACGCCTTGTGGAGCTTTACCAGATGTGGAAGGAATTTCTCTTCAGCATTCAGCACACAGGTATTCTGTGGTCCATTCAACCGTTTGGCGAGCGAGGACAGTGAGTCGTCCTGCTTACCGACGTGGTATCTGACGGTACTTCGCCGTGCAGATTCAGGACTAGATCACACTTCTCCATCTCCGCAAATACAGGATAATAGACTTCGTATGACTCGATCCCGCCATCTG
>JBBPMS010000016.1:3729-27179 GCA_038090435.1 Phylloporus scabripes | reverse complement strand
GTTTCTCGAAGAGCTCGCATATCAGGCAACGGGCGATATCTCTCCTATCACGGCCGTCATCGGTGGGTTTGTAGCCCAGGAGGTTCTGAAAGCGTGTTCTTCTAAATTCCATCCCATGGTTCAACACCTCTACTTCGATTCTCTTGAGTCGTTGCCTTCAATCCTCCCTACTGAGGATGACTGTCGGCCCATTGGCAGCCGGTATGATGGACAAATAGCGGTTTTTGGAAAATCTTTCCAAGACAAGATTGCAAACCACCGTCAGTTTCTTGTCGGTGCTGGTGCTATTGGATGCGAAATGCTCAAGAACTGGAGCATGATGGGTCTCGCAACTGGTTCTGATGGGGCGATCCATGTCACTGATTTGGACACTATCGAGAAGAGCAACCTGAACAGACAATTTCTTTTCCGTCAGAAAGATCTCGGGAGATTCAAGTCAGAGGTCGCTGCTGCTGCTGTTGCAGACATGAACCCTGCACTTCAAGGCCACATACTCTGCAAACAAGAACCAGTCGGGCAAGCCACAGAAAGTAAGTCGTCCAAACATCCCCAATATGTTTGTGTCCTTAAGCGTTACAAGATGTATTCGACGATGACTTTTTTTCATCACTTGATGGCGTCACTAATGCATTAGACAATGTTGCAGCTCGTAAGATTGTTTCTGCGACCGTTCCTTCATGCTGACGCTCTTTCTAGGTGTGTACATGGACCAGCGCTGTATTTTGTATGAGAAGCCGCTGTTAGAGTCCGGGACCATGGGAACGAAAGGCAACGTCCAGGTTGTTGTCCCCCACCTTACGGAGTCGTATTCATCATCACAAGACCCGCCAGAGAAACAAACACTATCTTGCACGGTCAAGAACTTTCCTAATGCTATCACCCATACCATAGAGTGGAGCAGACAAGAATTTGACGCTTTATTCGTCAAGCCCGCAGAATCTGTCAATCAGTATCTCTCGGAGCCTCATTACCTGGAAAACTCCCTCAAATACAGTGGTCAGCAATACGATCACATCGAGCAAATAGTTTCATATTTGGTGACCAACAAGCCGCTCACTTTTGACGAATGCATTGTCTGGGCTCGGCTTCAGTTTGAAGAAAAGTTTAACAACGCCATTCGACAGCTTCTGCACAGCCTGCCCAAAGATCATTTGACGAACACTGGGCAACCCTTCTGGAGCGGCCCTAAACGTGCACCTGACCCACTTAGTTTTAACTCGGCAGACGTGAGTTCCCTTGAATACATGATTTAGATTTTAAACTTGCATTCTCCAGCCAACTCACCTCGCCTTTATCATTGCTGCTGCAAACCTGCATGCCTATAACTATGGACTCAGAGGCGAGACCGATCCTATCGTTTTCAAGAGAGTAGCGGATTCAGTCATAGTTCCTGAATTTTCTCCGAAGGGTGGAGTGAAGATCCAGATCAATGAGAATGATCCAGTCAACCAAACTGCTTCTGGTAAGATTGCGCAACCGTCTGTGTACTCATCTGTCATTAAAGTTGAAAGTAGATCCGGATGATATAAGTGACCTCATCAAGAAATTGCCACCTCCGTCTTCCCTCGCTGGCTATCGTCTTACGCCTGTTGAGTTTGAGAAAGACGACGACACCAACCATCACATTGATTTTATCACGGCCGCTTCTAATCTCCGCGCGCTGAACTACAATATCCCCATTGCTGACCGCCACACAACGAAGCAGATTGCTGGAAAGATCATCCCTGCTATTGCTACAACCACCACCCTTGTCGTCGGATTAGTATGCTTAGAGCTCTACAAAGTACGTGTTCCTAATCCCGGGGATTTTGGAATATTCACTGAAATCAAATTAGATCATTGATGGCAAGAACAAACTTGAGGAATACAAGAATGGGTTTATTAACCTCGCTCTGCCATTCTTCGGCTTCTCCGAGCCTATCGCGGCCCAGAAGAATAAGTTTGGTAGCACAGAATGGACTCTGTGGGACCGCCTGGAGTTCAAGGGCGATCCTACCCTGAAGGAATTCGTCGCATGGTTCAAGAATAACCACAAACTAGATGTCAGCATGGTTAGTCAAGGCGTGAGTATGCTATGGAGCTCCTTTGTAGACAAGAAGAAGGTTGGTTTTCCTTTCTCAGAACTGATGACAGGCGGTGTTTGACATCCCTCAGAGCGCGGAGAGATTGCCGATGAGATTCAGCAAACTAGTGGAGCATGTGAGCAAGAAGCCTCTCCCACCGCATTCCAAGCATCTACTGGTCGAAGTTATGCTTACAGATGAGGAAGGGGAGGATGTCGAGGTAAGCCCTACCCTCTATCTATTGATTCAGACTGAACTAGCCCGGAAGGTGCCATTTGTATTGGTACGCATTTGATGAATCAGACAAGGAAATGTACAGTACGACTACTGACGGTAGAGCGGTGACGATGAATTGATGGGTTCAAAGTCACTCAGGAAGATTGCATGAGCATAATACTTTGGACGACAATTGAGATTTCACGAAAAAGAACATTGTGAAAAGTTCAAGTACTCAGACCTAAGTACCCTATTGGTTCTTTCCCGGAAGGTATAACTACTTACCCACCATGACGCGTGCGGAACGAACGAGAAACTAGAGGTGTGCTATTCGAAAGCGATCACAACCCCGAGAGGTGATCACTAGGGTGGGTGACAGTGCATGAAGTTTCAAAATGGATAACGGTGAACGAGGAATGGCAAGGGTCGGAAGAGAAGTGAAATATTTTTACGATGTGACTTGGTAATTTTCTGGATGTTTTTGGAGTTTCGTGATACGTTTTCAAAGGAGAAGCGCAGCAAGAAAAATAGCGGAGGCAAAGGACGCGAAAATAAGTCGTCAAAGGGATGATTAGGTTAGCGACGTGAAAGTACTGGTTGAGAACTTGATACTTCGACGATGAAAACAGCGAACCAAATGGCCGTGAATGTTCAATCCATGAACAGCGATATGGGATAGGGAGATAGTCCGAGGATATCAACCTTCTTCCGTAGGACGACTGGGTCGGTCCGGAAGCGGACGGGGACCTGCATAAATAGCGTTTACGCAGTCGAGATGTCGAAAGATGATGGAACAAGTGCATGATCCGCCGAGACGGGATGGATATGTCTGCATAGCGGAACCCAAAGTTATATATGACAAGGCTGGAGACGAGAGGAATCCAGTATTCACAAGCCTCAAAAGAAGGGCATGGCGTTAGAGAGCGAAAATTAGGACACCGTGGGGAAGACCAGGTGCAACGTTTACGATGGAAACGGGGCTGAGACGAAACGAGATCTATTTGCGGAATTCAGCCAACCATGGTGAAGGGTGAGCCGGAGGTGAGTCAAACCCGTAACCAAGTTGACCGATAATTCAAGGGTGGAGGGTGAGTTGCAAGTGACTGTCTAGATGCGACGTAACCAAACTGGTGCAGAGGAGTCCAAGCGGCCGGCGGCTGAAGAAGACAACCATCAAATGCTGGAACAGAATGCCCACGCATATGGTTGTGTCCAGCATAGTAGTCCGAGTTACGCACAGGTTGAGGGGGCTGCACTGCAGAGGAGCAACTCATAGGAGCCCAATAAGTGTACTGCGGAATGGGAAGAGCGTTCGCCGTGTAGTCGCCCTCTAGATGATGCCTGAATGGAGCGTATGGCACAGGAAGGGTCGGCCAGGCATGATAAACTGCTGGAACTGTACCAACGTATTGCGGAGCAAACGTGGGTTGAACGGGGTACCCTGGGCCGGTGCGACCGTTCGATCGATATATTGGCTCGTCGCCAGAGGGACTCCACTTGGCAGGTGGTGGCAAGTCGATATCGCCTTGAAGAGACGAGATATGGCGATGATGTGCAGCCCCATTTTGGGCATCGTTGCGAAGCTCTGAGCTTCGAGCACCTGAAGAATCACCATTGCTGGTTCGGCGCCTCGGCAAATACTCTTCTCTGAGAGGACCGTCCTCATCTAAGTCAATGTCAAAAGTCTCGGGTTCAAATGTAAGAGTAGAAAACCCGAGCTTCTCCTTGAGCCTCTGCTCCACACCAAGGAACACTGGCTCGTTCGCAGCATGACCCAGCGGCGCCCGGATGATATCCTGAATAGTTTTACGAATGTAGCCATTGGGGTTGGATACCGGGCGCGCAATAGGTTGAGGGTGGATAGTCACGGTAAGGGATTGATGGTACGAGAGAAGGTGGCTGAGCCAATGGGACCAGGCAGACGATGAAATCGACAAATCGTACGAAAAGATGTCCAGGGCAAAATACTCCAATTTGTTTAGTAGTTGCACGGGGACATTTGAGATTGTGTGCCTGCAAGCGATATCAGTAAAGAAGATGCACCATTGTCAATGAGTGCTCACCAAGTCTTGTTTGAAAACGTATGATCATCGAGCCACTTGTTTGCTAACATGCATCCCAGGACAATTAGCCTAAAGGCTGCAGTGCTCTCAGGGGATTCGCCGTCGACGACATCATGTGCATCACCGAGCAGCTCAACCCTAAACCGCCGCTCCTTCACATGTTCCGTACCTAGACTAGGCGCGCCAAAGTAAACAGGTAACCGCACAATGTACCACAACGCTAACAACATCGCTGATGGCTGGAGAAGCGTTGACATCAACAAGGAATGTACTCGGGCGGTGAGATGCAACGGAATAGGAAGTTGAAGCTGTGGAGCATTAGGAAGTCTGATGAAGCCCAACGTTAAAAATGATTATATAACTGAGTGAAGGCAAACTCACGTGTAGGAGGCGATCGTTTGGGGGAGTACCAACACGTTAGTGCAAACCTTCCATACATAAGATGCAAGCCATTCGGCCATGGGCTCCGCAAGATGTTTGTGAATGAAGCTGGCGGTCGGTTCATTCACGGTGCCAACAGGCTCGTCCTTGGCTTCCACGCGCGGGTAAAGATGAAGGTGACAGAGCTGAGAGTCATAATCGCCTGAAACAGGTATTCGCAGTTCCTGCGATCCAGCGGGTAAAAGAGGATCGTGGAAAATTGCAGGATCGGAAGCAGCCACTGCTCGATCGACATAATCTCCGAAGGGTGTGAGGGGTTCGATGGGACTGGAACCTATATCGCCATTCGTCATATCAGGGGAATCATCTTCTAAGATCGGTGCGAATAAGCCGCCGTCATCTTCAAGATACAGGTCTTGTGCATGAGGCCACGCAGGGACATCATTCCCACCCAACTGCGGTGGAGCAGGAGAATGACAAGTCGCGAGCTTACTCGGTAGAGTACCCTGGGTATGTTCCGGAACATTGTGTTGGTCATAGGAAGAAGGGTTGCGTGGGGGCATTTCCAATCCACAACTTGGCAACAAGGTGTTTAGGGGCGGAATACACGTTTGCACGTGGGCTCCTTTAATGGCAGGCGCGTCGACCGCGCCAGCCAACCCTTTGCAAAAACCCTGACGACCGTCCAAAGGCACGGAGGCAATGTCGTCCTCCCAGACGAGGCGTGTCTTGGCTCTTCTCCACGAAGGAAGAGAGCTTATCCACTGCTCACGATTGCCAAAAGAGGGTGGTGGAACCGTTGGAGGCGAAAGAGGCGCACACTTCAGAAGGTGCAGGACGGAAGAGTGGGGGTTTGTGGAGTCTCCAGATTTGGTACACTTGAGAGAGACGGTGTGCGCGGTAGAGACAGGAGGGACAGGAACTGGCATCGGCAGGCAGGTAAGAAAGAGCTTCGGCTGCCGGGTGCGAGAACGCGGGGGCAAACCGATCTCTAGAGTAAATAAAGCCTGGCTCCTTGAATCAAAGAGCGAAGGCGGAAAGCGTCGTAAATTGAGTCGTAAAAATCCACGGACAGGAAAGGTAGGATAGGCGAAAGTGGAAGAAAGTGCGGGAGTGGCTAACGCGCAGCAAAGGCGTGCCTTTTGATGTGCTCCGAAGGGGATGTGCAGAAGGGGGAGAAGACTGGAGAGCGAATGGGCGCTGCCAGGTGATGCCACGGATGATGGGAAGCTGGAGAGTGTTGACGCTGCCGACAATGACCTCGTCTAATCTTCCTTGTCGATCCCAACGACACCGACGCTGTCGCAGACGATGAGCCGAACCAGAAGAGAGAGCTGTTGGCAAGAGAGAGACCGACTGCGCGGTCGATCCACAGCCAAAACGGACCTGGCGAACTGACCTAATTTTTTGATTATATACTACCGGAGTAAGGGCACTTATGTCATGATTTCCCACGCTATAGCCTTGGCGAGTACATACAATTCCCTGCCGCACCACTGGTTTCTCGTGACCTGTTGCGTACAGCGTGTCATCAAGCTGGCGTACACTTTGCGGCTGCTGCGGCAGGCGCAGAACGCTTACTGTGGAGCCCAGTTAACTGAGTCAGACCCAGGAACGGTGGCTACATCGCTGGCCATCGCCGACCAGCCATGTTGTGTGACTCCGCTGATCAGTCCCTTATCGATATTAGGTTCTGGCCCCTGGGTAAATTTCCCCTTTCATGTGCCCACGTTCACGGAACTGAACCGTGATTGGAAGTGCATCCTTTTCATTACTCAGACAAAGTTAGCATTGTTGACTCATCCACTCCAAAATAATTATTTACTTCAAGCGTAGTTTACTTTTATTTACATCTGTTGAATTCTCAAGTGCTTGACAAACAAATGCTCGAATCGCGTACCACCGTATCATCATACATCACACATGAGCATGGTATTTGCACCTCCTTCAGGAGGTGACATGCAGGACAGCGCCAGCAGCATACAGCAGCTTGGTTTGGACTCTATCACTCTCGGACAGCTCAGGGCTATGGTCACCTCTGCTCCCAAGCCCAAGGCAGGCCAATTGTACGTCTAGCCGACGCATCCTTATTGATTGTGCGCGTGTTTTATAGCAATCATTCTATGATTTTCGCTACGATGACGAAGACACGGTAATGAACGAGATCGATGAATTCTACTCGTACGTAGAAATGCCGCAGGTGGCGGAAAATCTAAAGGCTTGGCAAGGTTCATTTCCTGGAGGTACGTTGTCGGCTCGATGACACACAAGTACTGACAATGTTACCTTTCTTTCAGAGTGGACCAGTCCGGAAACCACAGAGGCGCAGCGAAGGACACACGTAGAATTACTCTTAGAAAGCCTTGAGCACCGTGACGCCGAAATTAGGTTTACCAACGCCCGTCGTCTTTTTTACGTGCTTCAAGGTTTTTTGTTTCACCGACCTGCCACCAGACAGTCACTTATGTCATGCCTCAATCAGGCACATTCGCAGAAACGACGTCTCCAGAGCACCAGCTCCACTGGATTTACGAAAACTGCAAGGTGGTTCGCAGTGCAAATGGATTAAATACAATCGTGGAATCTATGAAGATTGCTAGCCAAAAGCACGATCTACTTTGGTATGCGGTTACGTTTGGTGTTTTGCGATTTTGTTACATCACGTTCGCACCAGTTCACTTTCGGATGCAGATGCAGCTCAATTCCAGATCACCGCTGCCGAGAAGATGGACTTCTTGGAAGAGTTCACCACCGAGATATCGGTCTATCTGGGAATGATGTATCATTTGATTGAAATTTTTAAGGAACACGATGATTTTGCAGATGAGCTCAGTAAGTACCATGCAATCATGTTCAAATCTCGCAGGCCTCGACGCTAAGACAATCTCCAGTGAGCATGGATCCCCCTTTGCCTGTATATTTGTTCAACGTCGTCTCTGGCCTGAAAGACAAGAGCGCGAAGGGCTATCCGATTAAGAAAGTGCGTTCTTCCCTTTCCACAGATTCCGGGCAATCCCTTATCGTTCACAGCTCCTCCTTGTTCTTTGGAAAGCCTTACTTGCATGCTGCGGCGGGATCAGAGAGTTGGCACGTGTCAAAAAGCTTGCACGGGAACTCATGTCGCTACCACCAGTGCCTGATGAAGGTGAGTTCGCTTCCTCGAACTAGTACTGGCTGTTTTCATCGCCTTCCTAGCCATTGCCATAAAATGCACTCCCTTCGATCTTGAAGCTTTTCATCAAGAAACTTCTGTTAAATATCCAACCTTTATGCCACCACCCGTTTCAACTAGCCGCTTGACGGAGATTGCCCAAGCGAAACCTGCATCGTCATTTCCTGCGGTGAGATTGGCACACGCATATTCGCCCATTCCAGTCCGCCATCACTATCACCATGATGACCTGGACCATCAACCTCCCATGCCAGGGAGCCTAAATCAAGCATTTCAGCAACAACCTTCAAATACGGGATTTCGTACCAATCTACAGCCCGCAACACCGGCACCCTCCCCACCGCCCTCCCCAAAGCCGAAGAAACAGCAATATCAGACGGATCAAAATCGCCCATTCTTATTCCCGTTTTCTCGTAAAAGCCGATTTGGCCCTAACAATGTTCGTTTGGTTCCCTTCGCGATCGACGAGGCCGATACACTCTACAACCGGCATATGTATGTGAGTCTTTCATTGTGGCAGATGTGGCGCACAAGGGAAGAGTGTATGACCACAGAAAGCGGATTGGAACATTTGCCTGGCTCGGAATGTGACACTGAATCCTCCAAGGCAACTCCAGAGGTCGGTCCCTCGGTCACTTCGCCGAAGCTATTGGATAACTATTACTTATTCAGGATGCTGAGAATGCCGAGGCGTTGACCGATGTTGCATTGCTTGATACTAAAATCGCGGAGGCTGAAGTAGCGTATTCTGAAGCTAAATCATCCTTAAAAGAACGGACAGCCAGAGAGAAAATGGAAGATCTGAAGCGCTTAAAAAGAGTTGAAGTGATATATGTAAGCACAGGTTAAATACTAATATCGGGTACTGAGAGCATCTTAATCCCAGAGCTCCGTTCTTCCAGTGCTGTCAGGTTGGGTACTGGTATTGTTGAAATTGTTATTGGCAACCGTTTCAGCCGGAACAAGTCAACCGCAACCTCCACAGTCTTCTACGTCTTCTGTCTTTCCCACTGGAGTAGCTTCGCGTAAGTCTTGTGCTTAATTAGGTTTCCTATGTGTCTTGTTCTCAGAATTTCCTCAGCACCTGAACAACCCCCACCCCCTCCGCCATCTCTTGATGACCTTGACGTTACCCGCCACCGCGAGATCACGTCCAAAGCAGTTTCCGCTATCTTGTTGTTGACATTGAAGTGGTTCAAGGCCTCACGTAAGTGACTTTCTGAATTGTTCTCCAGCGTAAACGAAAGTGCATATGGCCAGATGCAATGAAGTTTCATCACCTTGGTCAACTCTTACTTGATACGAACTGCCTGCTCCTAATCTTGAAAATGTTTGGCCTGCAAGAGGTTTCGGCATCTGTTGTTTCCAAGGCTGATTCTCCCGATCACAAGTGAGCCAATCTAACACGCTGGGCAGTACTTGAAGTGACTGCTACCAGTTTTTTCAGGTACTGCCAGATTCACCATGCACGCGTTGCTCCACGGATACAGGATGAGAGACCGCGATCCGCTTCACACATGGTCTTGCAGGCCAAAATCTTACCGAACGGACAGAAACATGAGGAGGAGGTTGAAATGCTTACCGAATTCTCGTGGAGGAACTTCTTCTCGGCCATTAATTTTGCAAAAATTATGCAAAAACTGTCGAAGAGTCGGTCACATCGTATTTGGATGTTGGTTCAATACAAGAGCTCTGTGAGTGAATGGATTCCAGATCAGGCGTTATTCAACTCATCCCATCCTTCAGGCTGTGCTCAAGCGCGTGCTTCGTGTCTCTCATCCAATGTTGCAACTCCACGTCCTTAAGTTAATCAAGAGCCAAGTGCCTTTCTGCGGTCGCAAATGGCGGCAATGTGAGGAGAAATAGTGTGACTATTCGTCATAGATTCTGACGTCTGGCAGCGAACATGAAGGTCATTACTTCTATTTACCTCAACTGCAGACCCGACTTGCGTGATGAATGGCTGACTGGTAACGAGGTCGATGATGTTTCTGATGCTCAGGTACCGTTCTCTGCATGTCGCCATATAGTTGGCTCACGTTGTGATAGGCGCAGGAGCAAGCTCTCCGTCATTTGGTCAAGTTCTGTAAGTCATTCCTCATACGCGGGCAGTGCTTCGAAATGTTGAGCATGTCTTTACAGACAACACTCAACGGTATGGTGCGCAAGCTGCCAATCAACATACACAGGCGCATCGTCGTTCGGTTAGCATATCCCATAATCTAGAGGGTTTACCTCCCGGCCTGGACCTGGGAAACATGATTCGGCCTCTCGGGACTCCGAATATTGTCGAGGCCGATGTGTTTCCGCCTCCTCGCTCACAAGCCCCCGATCCATCGATTTTTTTACCATACACCACGGAAGATCTCGCCTTTGAAGAAGAGTATGAAGAATATTTGTCCGATCTGGGCTGGTCAGACGACCAGGTACCTTCTCAGCCTTCGACTTCGGCATGGCATCGCCTTCCTCAATTTGTGTCCAATATGACGGACAATATTAGCGATAGTGAAAGCGTTGTTTCTATTGGTGACCTTGGTGAAGACACAAGGTTAGAGGGTAGAGAAGATCGAGACATTCCAGACGAGAACCTGAACAACTGGGAGGTGAGCAAATTTTTTTAAATCCGTGAATTTACAGTTTACTCGTGACCATCAGCACATGAGCCCAAAGACTATGGCTGCTCTTCCCAAGTCACCTGCCGGTAACCGCCGATCGAGCTCTGGGGCTGGCCTTCGCCCCGTGCTACCCTTTGGTTTAGATGACGGAAGCGCTGTTGACTTGGATGATTTAGATGAACCCGACCTGGGCCCTATACCGAGGGAACAGTCAGGTCCCTTTGCTTCAGGCGGCGGCGTGGATGAAGTCGAGTATGCTTATGGGTACGCTTTTACTTGCAATATCGTGCCCCTCGAAGGCTCACATGTTATAGTGTTTGACATCCCTAGTTCGTCTACCAGTGAATGGTCATGGACATGCTTTCGCTCTGTGAATATCATTGGCACATCATTCTTTCCCCGTACGATTTCTATCTTGGCAGGCAACCCGCTTCGATCTAAAGACGTCTGGCACATGAAAGATTATTTTTCCTTGCGTTCATCGGAGCTAAACCAAGGCTTGGACCATCAATCCACAAATAATACTTTTCGCACTCATAAGTATCTCAAAACGAGCCCTTCAGTCTCGAAACAGCCCAGGGTGTACCAGCTTCATAGAAGTTCATGGAATACGTTACCTTCTTTTCGCTTGCCTCGGTTACCTCTTCCATCCATCCGTCCATTCGTCCCAGCGCCACGTTAGCCTCATATGGACTCAAAAGGGGCTGGGTGAATGCGTAGCCCCAATCGATAGAGAGCCTCGGGCATGAAGTCTGGACAAATGTCGATATATGTGGATCAAATAGCGACAGCTTTGCAGGGGATACTTCCGAGAGTAGAATTGGCACATAGGGTATGGAAACGGTAGATACCGAAAGTTGATTCGTGATCGCTTGAAGCTGCTTCAAGCTTCCCTGACGTCCGAGTGTTCCTAGAATAACTCCCCACTGTTGCATTGGAGTAGATGGCTTGGCTGTAAGATCCACTTCTGGTGGGTAAAGGGATAGATCAACTGAGGCGGTGCTCTGGCGGGCAGATCGGACAGCATGGCCTCGAATTCTTCGCATCTCGTTGTGATCGTACCGCTCTCGAGTAAGTTTCTTTGAGTAAGGATCATAACGAAATGCAGGAATAGTAGGATTCGCGATCATTATTGCCTCGAGATGAAAACGGCCATCCCCAAGGTATCTATGCCATTTTAACGAGATTCCGAAACTAGGAAAGGGAAAACGTACAACAGTGCATCCACCTCGTCGAGAGACGGGGCCGTGCAACCTAAAATCTCCCCGGGAGACAGTGGCTTCACACGGGGTATTGTAGTCTCGTATTTACCAGTCCAGCGACTGGACTCCTGACCTGACAGTGAACTTGGAGCCTCATTTTTTTCATAGCCCAGGGTGAGGTCCTCCTTAAGCTTCTGCAAAGCCGACACAAACTGGATGGTTGAAACCAAAGCCAGCCGGGTTGATTCTGTTGGTGTCTGTGGGCGTTGCGCAACCTCGGGCAGCGAAAGATCGTTCGTGGATGCTTCGATAGGAAGGTGCCGGGTCTTCCCAATTTGCTCTCCGACTGATATGCGCCCGCTAGTCTCCTCTGAGTCCACAAAGTGTTGGCGAAATGCCGCACGGTCGCTTGGGAAGTTCAGGCGGACAGTGTCTGCAACATGTGCAGAGTCGATGGCTATTTCAACGAATACATAGAGCGTCTTGATATTAGTTTGGTCGATCGTCACTGGAACTCGGTTGAGACGGTGTAGTTCCTACATTGGCAAAACGAACCAAGACAACTATGGCCATAATGGATTAGCATATCGCAGCCCAAGGCAACTGCGGTATAGTCGTCGATACAACATGCCCCATATGTGACATCGCCCATGATGACGGTTAGCGCGTCGGTGAACCTACATAGGAAATCCAGATGAGAAATGTATCGGGGATCGTGATCACCTGCGCACCGCTCGATAATGTCTGCGATCGTACACGCGAACATCTGGAGGCCCTCTGGCATCTGCAGAGCAACCATCTTGGCATTATTTTTCCGAACGTGGTGTATCGTCTTGGGGATTTCGAAAGAGTAGTTGGCAGGCAACTGCTTAATCGCATGGTTGATGAAGGGGTCAGTAAGGATTTCTTCTGGTATATTGTTTGCGAGTCGAATCTGCCCAGAGCCGCGCTCTAAGTGCCTCGCCGACTTTGACCCTACGAAGCGCTTTTTGGGTTTTGAAGCCGTTTTGTGTTCTGCCATCGCAAGAGCAGAAGAGGTCATGTGATCTCTCGTCAGTACTTAACGTACTCTCCGACTCGAATTGCTCCTTGTTTCCTGCTTGTTCGGCTAGCCGGGACAATGGCACTCTCCGACACAGCCCAATGCTCTATGAGGGGCTCTTGTGGCTCCAAAGGTTGGCTTGGACAACAGTTACCGTGTCCCTACGACGGTCCGCCAATCGAGGTGTGCGAGTTCGTTTTAATTCAAGCGCAAGCTGACAACATTGTCTGTCTCAGCCCGAGGACCATCATGCCAGGGATCTCCTCGTCTCCGTTTGTGGTCCAGAATACGCTGAAGGCCCAGTTTGTTGCACCTCAGCCCAAGCTGAAACCCTACGGGATTCCTTAACGCAAGCGGAGCTCCTCATCTCATCCTGTCCAGCCTGTCGCAACAATTTCAGGTCGTTTTTCTGCTCATTCACTTGTTCGCCCCAGCAGCACCTTTTTGTCAACGTGACCGAGACACAGACGTCTAGCTCCGGAGACACCGCGGTCAAGGCTGTGGACTTTTTCGTTGGAGAGCAGTTTTCCTCGGGGTTCTATGACAGTTGCAAGAGCGTCCAGGTCGGAGCTACCAACGGATATGCAATGGATC
The DNA here is from genome assembly GCA_038090435.1 of Phylloporus scabripes. Taxonomy (NCBI): domain Eukaryota; kingdom Fungi; phylum Basidiomycota; class Agaricomycetes; order Boletales; family Boletaceae; genus Phylloporus; species Phylloporus scabripes. Next base: position 13,831 of record JBBPMS010000016.1, on the reverse strand, counting down.
TCATCGGAGGTGGGGCAAAAACATATTCGGAGTTCCTCAAGTTCCTAGGAGATGAGAAGGACCTTGGCAGTCCCTTCCAGATTAACTTCCCCTCGACTGCGCCCTCGGAAATTATCCCTCTGGACTCAGTTCCCAGAAACTGCGCGGATAACGACCTGGCTAGTCGATGCACTTGTATCGACTGTCCGAATATCTGCAGTGCGTTACCCGAGCTTCCTATTCCAGGTCAAGAGCCCACTTGCCACGTCGGTCTTCTCACCTGCTTGTCTTTTATGCTGATACTGGCATATTCTCTCGGTGCCGCGTCGTTTCTCTTCGGGTATATTTTGCAAGCTACCATTCAGAAACGAGGGCAAAAAGTATACGAACGCGTGGCTTTGTCTGGAGATGCTGCATCATCTACTCTTTCACCCACTTTACGCGCCGGTGGGTTAGTGGGTGCTATATCACTCTCCCATGATCAGGAAGAGTCTGTTGGGGCACCATCCACAGAAATCCGGCCACTTGGACGTGGAATGTCGCTCCTAGATCCCATCGGAGCATCTCAGCCACGACAGTATCGCTTAAATACTATGCTGAGACGTGGCTTTTACCGCGTCGGCCTTTTTGCAGCTTCATCGCCTTTTCTAACGTTTTCGCTCGTCTTCACGGCCGTTGGACTGCTCAATCTTGGTTGGAAGAAGTTCGATATAGAGACTGATCCAGTGAGGCTCTGGGTTGCTCCAGATTCCGAGAGCAAGCTGCAGAAGGAATTCTTTGACGAACACTTTGGACCATTCTACCGTGCACAACAAATCTTTGTCACAAATGCGCCAAATCCGTCCGTGGGAAACTACAACTCGTCAATTGATTCCGTCCACCCCGGCGTGCTTTCTTACGAGCATCTTGATTATTGGCTGAATGTGGAGAAGGATATCCGTGCACTCCGTTCACACCCGCATGGTTACCGCCTTACTGACGTATGTTTCAAACCTGCGGGGCCACAAGGCGCGTGCGTTGTGCAGTCGATTGGCGCTTGGTTTGGCAACGATTTCAGCGATTATGACAAGTCAAACTGGGCAGACCGCGTATTGCGCTGTGCACATTCACCAGTTGACTGTTTACCAGATTTCCAGCAGCCGCTTGGTCCCCAATACGTGATTGGCGGTGTTCCCGAGACCTCGCTAGGCACACCATCGTACTTGGACGCCGAGGCACTTGTGGCTACGTACGTGGTATCGGATTCTCTGGATACAACCGAGCGGTCAAAAGCTATGGAGTGGGAAGAAGCTCTCAAGGATTATTTACTTGATCTGAGCGAAAGAATATCATCGGAGGCTGGTATGACGATCGCATTCTCGACAGGCGTCTCACTCGAGGAGGAAATTAGCAAGAGCTCCAATACAGACGTGAAGATTGTTGTCCTCTCATACCTTGCGATGTTCCTTTATGTATCCTTGACGCTTGGAAATGGGATCGCTGGGCGAGAAGATGAAGGTCTCGTGGTCTCACTGTCGCAATGGGCTCACAACCTTCATCGTTTCTTCAGACGAAGAGATGTCGCATCGTCTTCGGCATCCATCGATTCAAGGACCCTCCCGCGCATCTTCCCCCGGTTGCCTCGTAACCTTTTCGTTAACTCAAAGTTTACCCTCGGTCTTTTTGGTATCGGACTTGTCGTCCTATCTGTATCCTCTTCGGTCGGCTTTTTCTCCATGATCGGGGTGAAAACAACCTTGATCATTGCCGAGGTTATACCATTCCTTGTCCTGGCTGTTGGGGTTGACAACGTTTTCATTCTGGTACATGAACTTGATCGCCAAAACTTGCTGCACGGTGCGAATGCCTCGGTGGCGCTGCAAGGTGGCAGTCTAGCAATGCCACGCTCACCCACTCAGTCTCATCATTCGCCATTTCAGTCTACTCAGGACAGTTCGGTGGACGGCGGATCCCTACCATCATTCTTATCTCCAGAGGAACGCGTTGCACGGACGCTGGCGAAGATTGGCCCGTCCATTCTACTTAGCACGGTGACTGAAACCGTGGCATTTGCATTGGGAGCTTTGGTTCCAATGCCAGCTGTACGAAACTTCGCTCTGTATGCCGCTGGTAGCGTGCTCCTAAACGCGTTACTGCAAGTTACGGTTTTTGTCAGTGCACTTTCGATCGATTTACAGCGGGTTGAAGTGAGTATTTTGTCGATCACGTTTTCCCTCAGCTACATTAGTTCACAGGCTAGCCGCGTCGATTGCTTCCCTTGCATACAGTTCCCATCCCGCATTGCACTCCTCGACGCGCCGGTAGGACTAGGCACAATCGCCCGTTTCATTCGCAGACACTATGCGCCATTCCTCTTGCGACCGGTGGTGAAGGGCGCTGTTGCCCTCGTATTTTCTGGGTTATTTTTGCTATCAGCGATATCTATACAACACATCGAACTTGGTCTGGGTAAGCGACCTTGTACCGTGCTTAATTTTTCACTGAGATATCTCGTTAGACCAAAGGCTTGCGTTGCCTTCTGATTCATACCTGAATGCATACTTTGACCAAGTAGATGTCTATCTCGACGTTGGACCACCTGTGTACTTTGTCTCACAGGAGATTGACGTTACCCAAAGAGCGGGTCAGCAAGAGCTTTGTGGTCGATTTACCACTTGCAATGATTTTTCAGCTGCCAACGTTCTGGAGGCGGAACGCAAGAGACCTGATATTTCCTTCATCTCCCAGCCAACCGCTTCCTGGATTGACGATTTTTTCAAGTGGCTTGACCCTGCTATGGAATCTTGCTGTCGGGTCCGCAAAACTGACCCTTCAAAATTCTGTAGCTCAAAGGACTCCGAGAGGAAATGTCAGCCATGTCTATATGGGCAAGATCCTGCATGGAACATTACGATGGTTGGACTTCCTGAAGGAGAGGAATTCATGCGTTATCTTCACCAATGGCTCATCTCCCCCACCGACGAGAATTGTCCCCTTGCCGGAAAAGCATCGTTTGGAACAGCGCTTGCACTTGACAAAGTGGGCACAAGCGTAGTTGCATCACACTTCCGCACCTCGCACGTTCCGCTAAGGTCCCAAGCCGATTTTATCCACTCTTTTGAAGCCGCGCACCGTGTTGCAAACGAGATTTCGAACTATACGGGCCACAAATTTTTCCCGTATTCTCTTCATTACGTATTCTTCGACCAGTACGCGCACATCGTGGCCATCACACAAGAAATTCTTGGACTGGGGATAGCAGCGGTGTTGGTCGTCACTGCATTGTTCCTTGGTTCATGGAGAGCTGGGTCCATCGTCACAGGTGTTGTCGCATTGACCGTCCTGAATGTGATGGGTGTGATGGCAGTGTGGGGAATCAATCTGAACGCAATCAGCTTGGTCAACCTTGTCATCTCTCTTGGTATCGCAGTAGAATTCTGCGCACATGTTGCGAGGGCGTTTGTGAGCGCAGGATCTAGCTTACCCGCAGATAATACGGCGAGTCAGAAGGAGAGAGATGAACGGATGTGGATTGCATTGGTTGATGTTGGTCCTTCGGTAAGGCCGTTTCTTTGAAAAGCTTACTGATAAGTTGATGTACCGGACCGCCTAGGTTCTCTCCGGCATCACCTTTACGAAGCTCATTGGAATGTCTGTGTTGGCTCTCACCCGTTCGCGGCTTCTAGAGGTGAGACCTACTTGGTGGCTAACTATGCTTCTTGGCTGCTAATTATCGATGAGATCTACTACTTCCGCATGTGGGTAACTCTAATCATATCTGGAGCCCTACATGGTTTGGTTCTGTTACCAGTGCTATTGAGCATCGCGGGAGGGCAAGGGTTCGCTCAACAAGAGTTGGACGAAGAGTGGATGTCCCGTGCAATCAGGAGCGATGCTGAGTACGGGTAAGTAGCGATCTAATCGTCTTTCTCCTCACAGTAATGAATCGTCCTGTTAGACCTATTCTGGCTGATGACTCATCAATCTCAAGTGATTGAGGACAAGATTTTCATGCACGTGTAGAACAGATACAAGCAACTCAGTATAATTTTGCATAGAGCTATAGTTGATACCAAGATATTATGCCGGAGACCGTGACCTACTGTCTCTGATGTCTTCCCTGCTGTAACTCCTCCCCCGACTGGGGGACCTCGACCGAGTCCTGCTCCGACTGTACCTCGAGTAAGATGAATACGACGGAGAGCGGGAACGAGTTCGGGAACGGGAGCGTGATGGGGTCTGTGAGCGGGAGCGGCTCGACCGCACAGAGTAGCTCCTGGAACGGCTGCGCCGGCCCCTCGCGTACCCCGTACCACCGCGTTCATAGCTTGGAGATCTCCGTCTCGGCGGAAGGCGGTCACCACGACGGATTGGGGAGCGCGAGCGAGAACGAGAAGGACGATAGGTGTCCCTCGGAGGAGGACCGCGGCGGCCATAACCTCTCGCCCGGCGGTACGTATCTACATAGCGCGGTGGCTCATAGCCTCGCCTGCGTGGCGGCGGAGAACGGGTACGGGAACGAGAGCGAGAGAGAGACCTGCGGTCCCGCCCGTTGCGCACCGGACGCGGACGCGAGCGAGAGCGGGTGCGGATGGGAGTGTCAGAGAGTTCCACTTTCAAAACGAGGCCGTCGAGTTGGCCCCCGTTCATGTGGGATACGGCTTTTTGAGCTGACAATGTATCTGCATATTCCAGAGAGGCCTTGCCCCGGTTTTGACCAGCTGGATAGAGGAAATATGAGAGGGGATGGAGATGATCAAGAATGCAAGGTCGTACACTTTGTGTAGAGGGGAAGATCGACTTTGACGATTTCGCCGTAGAAGCCAAAGATTGTTTGAAGGTGAGTGAGGACAACATTGCGCGAGAGTCCGTACACGACGACGACTTTCGCATTCTTCTTGTCGTCGGCGTTGTCCATGTCCACATCAGCATCGTGGAGAGGCTTTGGCGACGACGAGCGGCCTCTGTCCGACATCAAAGTCCGAAAGGAAAACAGTTGTGTGACACTGTCACAATATAGGTCACGGTCTGCAATAGAATATAGTACTGTACATGAGTTGTCACACTAGCCTCGCCTTTTTCCTAGGCCTTGTGATACCTGGCTGATTCTCGTCTTTCAGCCCATGCGTTCGCTTCACATGCCTTTTCACAAGGTCCTGTCTGACGAAGGTCTGACCACAGATGTCACAGCTATAAGGCCTGAATCCACTATGACTCGCCTCGTGCCGTTTGCATTCATTCTTGCGCAAGAATCGCAACGGGCTATAAGCAAGTACTCAGCCGACGTGCAAGAAACCCTGGATTAACAAACCACAAAGAACAGGCAAAGGGTCTCTGCCCAATGTGAGCTCCAACATGGACTAGAATGTGGTCTCTACGCTTGTTCCGTTGATCGCAGCCAATGACATAGCATCGAAAATCGCTCAAAAGCTCCCCGCGTTCTGAAAGTTTTCCGGCAAAATGAGATAGCCATGCTCTATCGATATCTCGATCGGGATATTTATTTCTGAAACGTTCTGCCCTAGATACGAGGTCGCCTAGTTCAATGCCGAGATGTGCATTTAACACGGGAGACGGGTTGGTGTTCGCGTACTCGAAGCGGCATGCTACGGGCAAAGGGTAGGGTCCACTGTCGGGAGCGTGGGCTGATTCGAGATTGATGGACGTAGGTGATCTCGGTCGCGGTGGTGCAGAAGGTGAGCTCGCACAGGGCCATAGTGGAAACGAGAAATTCGGGGCGGGTTGGACCAAGATCGACATGATGTCCTGGATGACACGCGGTGATGGACTTCGCTCAGATGTCGGACCTATTCCAGAAAAAGTATCATCCATATTTTGGTCTATGGGCGTCAGCAAGGCAGGCTCTCCGTTACGAACCCCAAAGTCGAAGAGTGATGTGGCGGAGATCGTGTCCAAGGGGTTGACGCTCGCATGTGGGAGGTCCTGTCGTCGAAGTTTATCGTACATATTAACGTCGGGGATTAGTCCAATGACATCCTTCGCCGGAAGATCGAGGTCGGTATCGAGATCGAGCTCCATAGCACCGTTATACTGGTCGCAGGGGGAAGGGTCCACATTCGAGGTAAACCGACGGTTTCCTTTCGATCCAAAGCTTTGATGCGGTACCGAGAAATCGTCCTGAAGTGCGCGGGCTGTACAAGACTCGGGGATACAGAAGAGTGGTCCTCCACAGTCGACTTGCATCTGCAAGGTGTCCTGCAGGTCAAACGGTTGATCATATGGATTTGGAGATGGGTCCCGGAGATACGTGATGCCCAAACCAGTGAGAGGTGGGCGCACGTCGACCCAAGCGTTTGATTGAAAGTCATCTGGAGCATCCGCGTCGGCAAGAGGCGTGTTCGTGATCGACCTGAGTGGGGAAAGGAGGGTGGGGATATTAGCGGATGAATGTCGCAACGCCAGCGTTGCGTGGATAGAAAGTGGGGGCATATAGGACTGCGGTAGTGTTTTATAGTATGGATTACGAGTAGATAGTGTAGCGTGTGTTGTGTTTCTCTCTCCAACTTCAACTTTTTATACCATACCCACTTGCCTATTTTGGAATCTCTCCGCTGATATGTTTTTTGTTCGAGCGCGCTCAAATCCCCGCCTTTTCCGACCTGCGCTGCTCCTTTCTGGCGTCTCTGCCGCTCTCACTGCTTCCCACTTGTTTTTCTCTCGCACCGAAGATGTCCTCCCCCTCAGCCCTTCCAGTTTCACGCCAACCACCCTTGTCGAATCGGTAGACGTGTCTTCTAATTCAAAGCTATTCACCCTCTCCATACCTCCGGAACGTCTCCCCCGTGAACCCGCTGCCTTCGCACCAATATGGTCCTTCTTCGTCAAAGACAGTGACATCCAAGTGGAGCGTCCCTATACTCCCCTCGAGGGTGTCGATGAAAATGGTCACATAAAGTTGTGGATAAAAAAATATGAGCACGGCGAAGTCAGTCGGTGGTTACACTCGAGAAAAGTCGGTGACCCAATCGAGATCCGTGGACCCATACCGACCTGGTCAAGGTCATGGCGGGATGGTCATTGGGATCATGTTGTTCTGGCACGTATCTCTGTGCTTCAATCGCCCGTGAACTAACGCACATCATGTCCCTCCGTAAGATATCAGGGGGAACCGGAATTACACCCTTCTTCCAGCTCCTGCATGGCATTTTTCGGATGCATGACACCTCCTTCGATCCCCAGAAGACGCGTTTTACACTCCTTCACGGAACTAGAACACTGGCGGAAGTTCCTACAAGCATGATGCAATCTCTCGTGACCCTCTCTCAGAAATACTCGGACAGGTTCCAGATGCGCCTTTTCACTGAATCTATAGATGCTAATTCAGAAACCCATTTGCCACATGTTCTCCGCGGTCGTATTGGCAAGTCTGAAGTGCAAGACGCATTGCAACTAACGCACAGCACACCCTGGTGGCGCAGGCTTCTCGGATGGTCTGTCCGCACCCCACTTACACCAGAGGAGAGGGTACTTGTCTTGGTCTGTGGTCCACAAGGGTAAGCAGCATTGCGTGCTTCCTGTTTGGTCTCAACATGTTTTTAACTAATCTGGTTAGGATGGTAAGTACGATCGCTGGGCCATATGGCCACAACTACTCCCAAGGTGAAGTAGGAGGCATATTAGGGGAGTTAGGCTTGACATCCCCCCATGTTTGGAAGCTTTGACGGAATATAATATTAACATGTTAAAAAACATAGAATATTACACCCCAAGGATGGCCAAATTGGTGTCAGTGAATCCTTTGAGCAACGTACTAGACATGGCATGATGGCGAGCTTAGCATCAAAAGACTCAGTCCCACCTGTTTTCATCGATCTGTGGTGGGTTTCAACGAATCCTGGGAAACGACCTATGCAAAAGCCTTGGTTGAACTAAAGATAATACATGGGACGCCGAGAACTAGGTGCGTTAGACACTTGCGGGGCCGACCGGTAGACAGGTAGCGATGCCTTGAGCCTAAGGAATTTCAGAAATGAGGGAAGTTAACCGACCCGAGCTATGATTAGTGATACGGGCTATCATATATCTTGTCTTCGAAGGTCCAATAAACCCTTCATGATGAATTGGACCTCCAGCACAGCTTCGATGGCCGAGCGGACCGTGTTCAGTGGCACTTGGCCAGCAGTCGGAACCGCAGTGTTAACTTGAGTCGCTGTTTTCACTTCCACTTCCCACAAGGTATCGGCATGGGCAGGGATTGAAAGCGACGTCTTCGGGTCAACCTTGAAATGCCGTCAGTGAAATGGATTCCACGAAAACATCGATTCAATTACTTGTTCTTGCTGGAACATCTGGATAATGAGCGGTCCGCGTCTGAAGGTATATCCGCGTTTGTATATCTGAGAGCGACGACTAGCATAATCCCTTGAGTGCCGCTGTCTGGGGACGATGTGGACCAGCCATACACATATCCGAGGGCGCTTGCAAAACTAAGAGCGTCCCCAAGGACTTCACAGACCGCCCATGGACGAACGGTTGCCTCTGGGTGTACACGCACAGACTCTGGCTTTAGATATGAATACAAAGTCCTGCGAGATCAGTCTGTACGGGATGTGTTGGTGGTCGTGCACTAAGCTCACCATCCGCTTTCCTTTCCGTCACCGAGCTCCTTCCTGGCTCTCAGAAGGACCGGTTCGTCGCCCTGAGAACCTGATTGCACGAGTCCCTGTGCGCCAATGTGTTCAAACACGATCTCGCAAGTGTGCATAGGAGCAGCGGACTCGGTATGCAGAGTGAGCCTGTTGAGAATGGGCTTAAGATCGCGAGCAAAGAATTCTCCAAAGAGGGCGACTTCATAGTACGCGTGGGCGGGGGATTGAGTGACCGTCGCCATCAGGTCAAGGTGAACAAACACGTCGCTGGTTCTACTGCTCACAGCCCACTCTCTGCACTCGGCCAAAAGAAATGGCGGATGACATCCTATGCTCTGGCCCATCCAAACTTCAAACCTGTGCACTGTGCACCGTTCCAGCCCGTTACAGATGTCCCCGGTGTGCAACTCCCACCTGCTCCCTGCCCTGCTCTCGCAAACACAAGCACGATACGACATGCACTGGGTTGCGAGACAAAGTTCAATATGTTCCCATGAACGCGTTCAGCTGGGGCACCATGATGCAGGATTATTGCTATCTCGAAGATATCGGTCGAAAAGTGAGCGAGTGGGGCAGCGAAATTGTTCGTGGTGGATATACGACGAACGTTGGTGCAAGCAGAGCTGCAAACACGCAAAGATCATCCAGGGGAAGAAAGCCAATCGCCGGGAAATCGAAAAGAGACTTGCTTCGGGCTCACCTCGAGACGCTGGGCATCGACGTTGAGCTCTTACCAGCAGGCATGGAACGCAGGAATCTGAATCAATCGACATTCGATCAAAAGTAATTGTCTTTGCTCGTTGCTCGCTGGCTGACGCTGACGTTCCTCTCTTTGTAAGATCAAAGAGCCCCCTGCTCACGATCGAGTTTGTATTTCACCCTCCCTCTACCCTCGCGGCCATATCACCTTCCCCACCTCTACCTCACAAGATACTGTCGCACCGCATTGGTCTGTCAACGACTCTTCTTTCCATACTCCAGCGTCAGGTACCCTTGGCACTGTCAAAGTCTCACAAGCAACAAGAGAGTACGCCAGATTGGGTGCTATCCATCGTCACTCCCCATCCAGAAGCACCCGAATGTTTCGTTCCCCCGCACTGCTCTATACGTGCAAGCACCGAGTTCCCCTGCCCTCCCAAGTCTGCATATTATCACAAACTGGACCCAACACTATGTCTCGACGTGCTCCTTCAAAAAACTTGCTTCGTAGAGTTTCCGACTATCCACATTTTTGACCCGCACGCGTCATCGTTCTTCGGCACCGTCATCGATAAATCTGGTTTGACGATCAGTGTCTTCGAGGACGATCAGATCAACGCCAGGGAAACGAAGCGAAGGAAGCTGAATAAAACGGTAGGGCGGGAAACAGTTTCTAGCCTGATTGGCGGGTATGGGAGCGAGGCTAGCTCTCACTCGGAAGAGGAAACGAGAAAATATCAGACCGGGCTGGTCACCCTGGAAGCATATGCGGGGAGCGATGATGAAGGAACGTTGGGATGTGAGTATGTCCAAGCCTGACTTTGCGGCTTGCCCAT
>JBBPMS010000015.1:100891-127324 GCA_038090435.1 Phylloporus scabripes | reverse complement strand
TACAGAATGGAGAGTTCTCACCCATCAGTCCAAATGGAAGTTCTTTGCACGAAGACACGCAAAAGACGCCCCGAGCAAGCAAGATCGCCAGGTCAGGCAACAGTGTCTCTCCTTCTCCAGTGGAACCCTCTGCGCCAACTTCCCTACCATCTCCGCCTACACCATCACCACCGGAGCCTGCGCCATCGTCCACACCTGAGCCTTGGTCGTCCCTGTCTGACTATCCTCATCCCACTACCTCGGAGTCATCCTCAAATACTTCCTCGCAATACTCGGATTTCCCCTCCAAAAGTGCTGTTATCATGGAGCGTCTGGACGAAATGCTAGGACGTGGATCCAAGAGTCCGCTCTGGCCGTCGGCGATCGATGACCCGCCTCGGAAGCTGTTGTTAGCTGCGCCTGTTTTGCAGGTGGTCAACTCCGATACGGTCAAGGATCGTTTCCTTTTCCTCTTCACCGACATCTTCATCATTGCCAAGCCTATCACTCAAGACCCAGATACCTTTCTTGAGCTGACCAAACCGAACCCCTCGGACAGAAAGTTTGTCGTGAAGAATGTCGTGCTCCTTCGTAATCTCCGGTTCAGCGGCGAACGTGAAGAACCTCAGTCGCGCAGCGTGCCCCGCAACGCTCTTACTCAGTCATTTGTCGAGCAATTTGTCACCGATGCCGATCAAGCCATTGTGTCTCTATTTAACAATTTAGGACAGCCCGATGATCCTGTGGCATTGGCACGGTTGTTATCCCGCACGCCAGAAATCGATCGCGCACAGCTCGGTGATTATCTATCCAGGAGGACATCGCGTGTCGTTCTCAAGCACTATCTCGATGTGTTCGGGTTCGCCGGTGTTAGGATGGACAAGGCGTTGCGCATCTTTTTGCAAACCATTCATATCCCAACACGAGTCTCTCAGGGAGTGAGCCCCCTAGACATCCTACTCGATTCATTTGCTGGCCGGTGGTACGATGCCAATGGGAAGCAGGTGGCCTATGACAAGGACCTGGCTTTCAGGTTCTCGAGGGCAATCGTGCAACTCAATGAGGTCTTGCATGGGGGACTATCTCAGGAACCTGGCTCAACTAGACGTATTGGGAGAAACGTTGGTGTCAGAGACTTTTTGGATGCGTTCCGACGTCACGACCCTCGTGGCCTGCTCTCCGATGACACCCTTGGCGACGTCTACGACTCCATCTATCGGGAGCCGCTCTCACAAGCACGCCATCCGTCCTCTGATGGGCCTACCGAGATCACTGTCACGTTCAAGCGCGCACTACCTTTACGGCTGACTTATAAAGTTCAGTCTGAGCCAGTGGTCATTCGCATCCCCCAACCGGACCCCAATCTCACGATCGAGCTGTTCGGACACAATCTTGTCTTTGAACCACCTATTCTTACGTTTTCCAAATCGTCTGAGGCATCCTTTAGGGTGACAGGGTCATTGTTTGGTCCAACAACGATGCTGATGCTGCGCTCCGGCTCGAACGCGCTACTTTACGCTGGTCTCCCTCCGAGCTCTCCGGTGTCTGTGGAGCGCGCTTTCATGCGGAACACGTTCCAGGTCGCATTCCTGAACCACAACAACACGCTGCGAAGATACATGTTTAGCTTCGCCGACCCACTCGTACGCCACGAATGGGCAACTTCGTTGAAGAGATTGACGGACGCCTCCACGAGCGCCTCTTCTCTAGGGTCGACTGCTTCGCCATTCCAAGCACGGTTTGCGCGAGCTGTGGGCGATATCGTGTTCAGGGTATTGCAAGAGACGCTTATCGGCCCAGAAATCTTTTCCCCTCAGCAGTCGCCGTTGAAGCTGAACACCCACAAACGTGTTGATTCTGCCTCCCGGCACGATTCCCAATTTTCATTCTCTTCTCGCGAGATCACCGGTTCGTCTGATCTCGTTCGGTCCAAGTCGAGGAGTAAGGTGTATCCGTATCACGGACCTGGGAAGCTGGAGGCAGAGAGCAATCGCATGACACCTTCCCATTCGAGAAGTAGTAGCGAGGATGATGGGGGCGACCCTCGGATGCGACCAGAGGAGCGGCTATGGTCCGGAAAAGATTTGGAACTGTTCTGCCAGCAGAACAGCTCGATCGCGCAAGTGGTGGAGTTGTTACTGCCTACGATTTCCAATCAGCCAGCCCAATCATGACACATTCATTCATTTGGTAAGTCGTCCTACTTTGTGATTCGTTCTTTGAGGATGCTGACAATGCCTCGGTGACGTTGTAGGTTTCCTCACTGTCGTTTTCGGTATTCAGTTTGGTCATTATCTATCAACACTATCCTTTTCCTAGTCACTCGGCTCGTTAGTATGTGTATCCATTCATCGTTTTACTGTAAACTGTCCACGGAAGTTGCTACGTCGGTCATCATCGCACTGCTTTTTTCTGTTGATTCCTTTTTCAATGTCATGGTCATGGTTTGTGGATCTTTGAGTGTGTATGGAAATGACCGGAAGATTACGGACAACTGGCACGCATGCATGCCGAGGCTGTTCACCGCCCATTTCCCCTCTGCCTCCATGCTCCGCTAAGTACCGCCCAACGCCCTCACAAGTCTGCACTCACAAGATCTGTTGGCCATGGCCAAGACGTATGCCGACGTGAACGCATCCCTGGGACGTTCCTGGTACGACTACGGTCCGTATCAACTCCCACTCCACGAGACCAAAATAACCGCTTCTCACAGAAAACTCGACCATCGAATGGAGCTCGCCAGATCGCTACGAGATCATCGAACGCATAGGAGGTGGCAGATACTCCGAGGTCAGGGCCAGCGTCTCCCAGACCTACTCGCGCTCACCGCCTGACAGGTCTTTCGCGGGCTCGACATGGTAAATGCGGAGACGTGCGTGATCAAGGTGCTCAAACCCGTCGCGCCGAAAAAGGTGCAGCGCGAGGTCAAGATTTTGCGCAACCTGACGGGCGGACCGAACATCGTCGCCCTGCGGGACGTGGTGCAGGACCCCTCAGCGCGCTTCCACAGCCTGGTGATGGAACACGTGGACAATGTGGAGTGGCGGGTGCTGTGTGCCGCGCTGAGCGAGTTGGACGTCAAGTATTATACGCTGCAGCTGCTCAAGGTGCGGGTCCCGAATAGTGCGGTCCGCTGGTTGCTGATCGACACAGGCGCTGGATTTTGTGCATTCGAGGGGGATTATGCATCGCGATGTGAAGCCTGGTAATGTCATGATCGATCACCGACGTCGCAAGGTGGGTCCTGTTTGGCCATTGACCCTGGCGAACGTTGAGTCTTGGGTCTAGCTGAGGCTGATCGACTGGGGGTTGGCCGAGTTTTATCATCCTGGCACGGCGTATCATATACGTGTCGGGTCTCGCTATTACAAGGCCCCTGAGCTGCTCGTCGGGTACAAGCTGTATGACTACAGCCTCGATATGTGGAGCGTAGGGTGCATGCTTGCGTCCATGGTAAGCGCATGATCCGTTGCGTTCCACCTCGAGTCATCTGATTTTCGCGACAGATTTTCCGAAAAGAACACTTCTTTCGGGGTGTAGACAATGACGACCAGTTGCTCAAGATACTGAGAGTGCTTGGGACGGACGCCTTTGACGCATGGCTGAGGGTGTACGGCATACCCTTTGAGACGGATCTCGATAGTCTTCTCCAAGTGTTAGTATACATGTCTGAAGCTTCCCTTTTGTTTTCGAGCTGACATGTGGTCCAGATACCCCAAACAACCATGGTCCCGTTATGCTAATCCCGACAACCACAGCTTGGTGACTGCCGAGGCGATGGACCTGCTGGACAAGTTGCTTCGATATGATCACCAGAAACGGCTCACGGCGCGGGAAGCCCAAGCCCACTCCTATTTCAGTAGGCACCAACAATATCCGCTCGCTCCATGCGTTATTTACATCACATTTGCACAGATGTCGTCAGACTCGAGGCAGCTTCCCACAAGGAGGATTCTACAGAGTATATCAGCGATTCCGGTTTTTGTTCCATGTGAGAGTGAGGATTTAGCCCCTGTCATGCAGGGTCAATGGAGTTTTGCAGTAGGATATCTTGGGATAATCGTGTACGAGATAGGATCCATTCACTTTAATGTATGACACATGTAATCAATCACCAACGTGTCGTTGCCAATCGACCGGCAAAATGGAAAACGAGGCAGTGTACGTAGGTCAACACGCCCCGTTCGCCATGTTTTCTGGCGCGTGTTGGTCATGCCATGGCAAGGTGGCCAGCCGCCACCCCAAGATATAACGAGCCCTAGCAAACGTCCCTGACTCACATATCCCTTTGCGTTATCGACCCACCATGGAAGCAGGCTTCCAGTATCATTCGCGCACGGCGAGTTCACCTCCCCACAATTATTTTTACCCACCTTGCGGCCGCCGAAAGACGGGGGACGCAACTACGTCGCCGTTTTCCATTACTCGTCTGCGCTTCCCTCCGCGGCCTGACGTGGCCTGCTGCTACGAGCCCACACCCCCACGCTGCAAGGGTTCGTCAGAGTACCCTGTGTGGGACCGACCAGAGGCTTTCAAACCCGTACACAAGCAGACCATCCAAGAGTGGGTCAACGAACAGGTCCATTTGAGCGACCGCTCCAACTATGGACCACGAGCGCGGCCGATGGGAAAGGAGGAGCTGCGCCAGCGGATGTGGGACGAGCTGGTGTACGAATACGAAGCCGAGGCACAAAAATGGATGCATCATGAAACGGAGATGCGAAAGAGGGCGCAAGAACGGGAGCGCGAAGAAGCACGACGGAGGATCGTCCAAGAAGACATTATTCGGATTCAGGCTCGGGTACGGGAAAGAAGGGACAGTGAGAAACAGGCTATCGCGGAGGAACGGAGAAGGAGTGTGGAGAGGGCGAGGGAGAAGGCGCGGATGGATCAAGTCCGAGCTGAGCGTGCGATGTTGGAAGCATGGAACGTGTATGAATCTCGGTGGGCTGCCATTTCCGCCTCGTCCGAACCACTCGGGTTTCGTGATATACCCTGGCCTGTTGTGGTTGCCCCTGCACGGGTGGCGGACCTGCGGCCGGAAAGTATTGCCAACTTCTTGCTCCATCCAGTCCATTCGTCTAAGCAGTCACGACGAGAACGGATTCGTACTGCATTGCTCCGCTGGCACCCAGATCGATTCCGTCGTACCCTTGTCAGAGTGGGTGCCTCGGAGACAAGGGAGGTCGAAGAAGGTGTGGGTATAGTTGTCCGGTGTTTGAACGAACTGTTGGCAAAGGAGGGCAAGGCACTGCAGCGAGTGAGTATTGATCACGAAGCGAGAGGGCCGGTACTCAGACAGGTCTAGAGTAAAAGGGTTGTCGAGGTTCACCCCACATGAGACGCTTACACGCCAATTTTTGCTAGCCGCAGGGTCCGCGGAGCAGCGATTTCTCTGGCAGCGCAGAAGAACTTTGATGTCCATATGAACGGATTACGGAGCTCAAAGAATGTGCTCGGGAGTGGCACTGGGGGTGTATTTGTATTGTACGTGTCACTGATGCAATGTCACGACGATATTCGAGGAATGTATTCTTAATGTAAACCGAACTTTGACTCACCTGAGTCACTCTGCTCGCAACTGACTATATTCAAATGGCGAGTTTGAAATTAGTACACACCTTTCATAGGGCCAAAGCCCGAGACCATAGTATTACTGGCCTGATGATGCTTACAGCAGAGTCACCCTGCATGATATGTGTTGTCAGTAATGTCATAGTTGCTGACGTAATGAGCTGACTAAATCTGGTCGCGGCTTCGGCATGAATTTTGTGAACACTGCTCGTTTTCCGTGACCGACATGTTCCGTCAGTTTGCGCGTCTCCCACTGCGTAGAAGCCTGCATTCACAAGCAACCTCCAGTACTGGCTCATTTGCGCGATATACCCGCTCAGTGTACGCCCTCGGTGCAACGGTAACCATCGCAGGATACTTGGCTTGGACATGGGGTTCCAACACTCGGTATATATCATTAGATTCGGAAGCCGTCTCTGGTATGTTCGTGTCTCATAAAGGGAAGAGTTACAGATCATGATCGCCCCCATGTACTTAGCGTCCCAAAAGAAGACTGGGTCGCCAAAGCACGTCTCCTCTCCCAGAGTATCCGATGCTCCAGCGCCTTCGGCACCTCAAGGTGATACATCAGAATCACCCACAACGCCTCCGGCGGGTTCCGAACCGTCTCCTGTACAACCGGAAATGCCAATGGAAGGCGAGGACGCCCAGGGGGAGTCTTCCGGTGGGGCATTTAACCCAGAGACGGGGGAGATTAACTGGGATTGCCCTTGCCTCGGTGGGATGGCTCACGGACCCTGTGGTCCTCAATTCCGAGAAGCATTCTCATGTTTCGTGCACTCTGAGGCGGACCCAAAGGGAATCGATTGCGTAGAAAAGTTCAAGGCGATGCAAGACTGTTTCCGCGAGCACCCTGATGTTTATGGAGATGGTACGTGAACTCCCCCTTGAGATCATTCCATTGTTCCATTCCTTTGCAGAAATCATGGACGATGAGGACGAGGAATCCCCTGCTGAACCCTCAACCACTGAGAAGAAAGAAGGCGACCTGCAGCTCTCCGACAGCGCCCCCCCAGAAACGACACCACCAACTCCCACATCAACCTAGGATTATGGACATCATAGATGCATAGCTGACAAAGTATTGATTTATTGCATTCATAATCACTACTCACTGTTGACATATACAAAAATCAGTGAGCATTGACATTATCGTACAAAATTTGAGAGGTGAGGTCAGTTTTGGAACCGTTTCTCGATGACGTCGTTGTCTAGCTTGTATCCATTCGCCGTAAATAATTTCGAATGCAAGAACGGCGATATGTCGTAGATGTCGTGTTCCTTTGCCTACACGATGGATGTGAGCGATCGATGATCCATGGTGCAAGTAGTATCTCACCCTTTCTTCGAGTTCGGAGGCTTTGATGGTTATCAAGTTCGGTTGTTCCTGCCTCTGGAGTTGATAGAAACGCGCTTTCTCCTTCACAAGCTGACCTAGAATGAAGGCGAGCAATTCCTCATAGTCCCGAGCTTGCGTCAAATACTTGCGGAAGCTCTGAACACTAATGGTGAGTTCCTCGTAAACGATACACTCCCATTCACCTACTCTCTCAAGCGTTTTCTTGATGGTGAGCTTTTGTGCATTGACAAAGCTGTTAACAGCGACAGATATAGCCAAGTCAATATCATCGGCACGAACATATTCCCTAAGACACATCTTGGCACTGGCCTCTGCCATCCGAATCATGCTCTCCAGGTGACGTATGGTGATGGGGTATGAGCCTGTTGCTAGAGACTCCCGTCGGAGATCCACAAATAGGCGTGAAAGCTTTTCCTGGTCCATGTCATACAATTGGGGTCGGACCCTCTCCCGAGCGTACATGATATATTTGCGTAAAACGTCCTGGGGTATAAGCTAATGAACAGTTAGGTGTATTTTCCTCTACAAGTACGGTGTGACGCACATCAGCATCCAGGGTAGTTCCGACGTCCATTTCTTCCTTTTCGGGTGTAAATTTGGGATGGCTACGTAGATGACTCCCCACTACAAAACGCGCAAGGAGTTCATCTTGGACCGGGTCTACGGTATCCTTTACGACGCAGAGCACATCGAAACGTGAGAGGATGGGCTCCGTCAATTCAACATTTTGCTGGAAAGGTATCGTTGGGTTGTATCGTCCGCGAACGGGATTAGCTGCAGCGATGACCGCACAACGGGCACGCAGTGTCGTCACAATACCGGCCTTTGATATAGAGATAGACTGCTGTTCCATGGCCTCATGGATAGAGGTTCGGTCCGCATCGTTCATTTTATCGAACTCGTCAATAAGGCATGTCCCTTTGTCGGCCAGGACGAGTGCTCCACCTTCAAGTGTCCACTCACGAGTGACCGGGTCTTTTCGAACGCTGGCAGTCAAACCGACAGCGGATGCTCCTTGCCCAGTGGCGAAGACCGAACGATGCGCTGTTTTTTCTACATATTTCAAGAATTGTGATTTTGCTGTACCAGGGTCGCCGAGGAGGAGGATGTTGATGTCACCTCGGATAGGATGCTTCCGCTTCACGTCCTTGGGGACGCCACCGAAAAGCGAGAGCGCAATGGCTGTCTTGATGTCTTCATGGCCATATATTGATGGGGCAATAGATTTGATTATCCTCTTGCGGATGCGTTCATCCCGAGCGAGAGCTCGAATCTCCCTTTCATCCTCTTCAGTGAGTCTGAACGCAGCAAAAAGGTCCTCCTTTTTATTGATGTGGTTTGCTTCGATGATGGTGGAGAAGACAGGAAAGCCGTTCTTGGAGTTCAGGGATGCATCAAAATTATTCCGGTATATTCCAGTCACTTCCTGTGTTTGACGGTGAGAATCGCTTAATTGAAGAATCCAAGACACGGACAATTTCTTCCCCTGGTTTCGCCTGGTCGATCAGATCCCAAAGGAGAATGACTTCGCGGTGCCTTGGGAGACGTCCAGGTGGAACAGATCCCGGTGATTCTTGTAGAGTCATTTTCTGATAGTTGCGATACACCGTCTTGGAGAGAATGGTTAGTGTAACGGACAATAATCATCACTCCACTCACTTGTTCGGAGTTGACCGGGAAAGGACCTTTACTCTCACAGTTAGGGCAATAGCTGATCTTCACTTCTTTAGTCGCATCTTGGTAGAACGGACCTAGCACAGCACCACACTTGCGACAGTCAAATTTAACATATTTCAGTTGCGGGAAGACACCGGTCCGGCGAGTGACGACACCAGAAACACGAACAAGATTGTTCAAATTGGAGCGGCGGAGGTCACGGAGGGATGAGCTAAGCGGAAGTTCAGCGATGCGAACATGAACCTCAGAATGGATGCGTTCATAGGATGGATAATAAACAAGAATTGCATTCAGTGCCACTTCATCGAAAATTGTCAGCATTGCTGCCGGAGAGTTGGTGAGGAAGTAAGCGAGGATGGGCTTTGAGACCGCAAGGTGAAGATATGACACCTCGAGTGATTCAGCATTCGCTGAGGAGGATTGTCAGAATACGACAAGGACGCTGCATGTTTACCCACTTTCTCCGAGGTTGCGGATGCGTTGACCGTAAACTGAGTTACCGTTCTCATCGACGTAAGTCATCAAAAACTGGCGAAAATGCTTGATGATTGAACGGCGAACACGATCGTTGGCTATCCACTCGACAATCGACTTTGCCTTGATATCACTCAGTTGTTCCAGGGGAATTTCCTGTTGAATACGTTGTCAGCAAGGACGACTGTTTTGTAGAGGAGTATGCAAACATCATCGAGTCCATCCATATCATCCAAATCCCGACGTTCATCGTACTGTCGACGAGTACGTTGTTTCATGCGAGCTAGGCCGAGGCCCCCATCTAAAGCATCCACGTCGTCCATGTCGTCGCTCTCCAGAAACCGAGGTGCACGACTTCTAACAGTAGCACGACCCCCTGCTCTACCACTACGTTCCAATCGATCCCTTCGATCCATCTTCGTCTCTGCGACCCTACGAGCGGCTGCAGACATAGCTTCAAACTCTTGTTCGTCATCGAGATCAGCGTCAGAGTAACGATCAAGAAGCTCATTAACAGCATAGTCTCTTTCGTGGACCGATGAAAGGTGAGCGTTAGTGCCATTTTATCCGCACAGACTTACTCATCCATGCCATCCGCAAAAAGGTCTTCACCCTCGCCTTCCTCCTCATCACCTTCAAGATCCCTCACCGCATCTCGTTCGTCCAGGCTATCATCTGTATCCGAGAATGGAGCTGGAGGGGAGGAGGGGGGTAATGAAGACTCGGACTGGCGCCTCTGGGGCGTTGGATGTGTGACGGGTGAACTGCTGGGTATTCCAGGAGATCTAGCACGCTTATTACGTCTTGGTGTCTGAGACTAGTGGATTTGAGCAGCGAGTAGGCGACGACGGGCAAATTACTTACCATGATGATGGCCTAAAGATGAGAAACGAATACCGCGTCGCGACGCGTTGATCTGAGTTTGAAAGCGCGTAATTATTATTTTCCTTGCTGAGAAATAACAATAATATCATTTGTAACTTGAGCATGCCAGTTGACTGGCAGAGAGCGGTGAGGGAAGAGGAAGAATATCTGCGCAAGGTGCATCCAACTGCGGATGACATACCGGGATGCATGTCTCTTCTCGATGGGTTTCTCATGTGTCATGGTGCATCCCCAACTATCTCGTCTTTCTTCCGTCTCACATGTGTCTTGCAGTCGTCGGGTCCCAGGTGAAATCTCTCTATAGACACGGACGGATGTCGCAATGCCATGACAAGATGGAAGACTTCAAGTTTTGCATGAGTCTCAAGTCATTGGAACCTGCAGGCAAAAGAGACGCCTGGATCCGCCGACGTGCGGAATGGTGGGCCAATAGACGACTTGAGAAAAGCAGTGAAAATGTATGGGATATCAGAAAGTGCGCACCCGACTACTCTCCATCAGTATCACTGATCTCGTCGCCTGACATTTAGGGAACCCCTCTCAAACTGGCCACCCTCCCTCTCTGATGACGTTGCACAATCCTCCGATACATTTGCTTAAACCCTGAAATGGATGGCTATGGAGGGAGCCGTAGCGCTTCTGGTGCACCGGCTACAGTGTCAATCCATCCATTAACCCCCCCTCTGATCTAGTATTGGGGATTCCTTTACTTGGTGTGCTGAAACGTTCATCAGTCTTACCCTCTCAGTCTTACGGAGGCCCGGACAATCGCGCTCCTCGCAGTCTGTTTGTATTGCGCAGCATTTTTGTCAAAATTGTCATGGGATGTCTTCATCTAGCTTCCGGGCCTAGTTTGGTTGGTATCACACCATTCTCGACACAAATTGCTGTACCATCAAAGAAGAGAACTCCTGCCAACATGGCATAGGTTTGTTTCCATTACAAGACTAGTGATTGAGCTGCGTATCATTTGAGACAAATGAGTCGATATCATGATCTTGCCATCATCATTCCTCACACAGTCCCGGAAGGTACTTTCTTAGGTATGGGCGTTGCACCACCGCGTTGACTTTTGATGCGCCCATTTCTTCCCAATCACTGGGATATTGCGGCGCGACTAATTTGGCCTTTAGGCCTAGCCCTCGTTCATCATCTGTGAGTCTTATTCTGGTATTCACCGAGCAACTGTCAAAATTTCCAATAAATAAAATATGAATCTGCCAAGGCACCATATCATTACACGCAAAATGTATTTGGATTTGATGGAACTTCGCACCTGATGATAGACTCTGAATCACATCTAAGGTTACTTCAAGTATAGTAGGAAAGAGCCCACATCGCCTCCCATATACGCACGGTACCAACCACTTTCAAAGTGTGGGTATTATTTTTCTTTCATGGTATTCAATCACTCGCGCTCCCGAACAACTGGCATGCAAAGCTACAGTGATGATTCTCTTTTATGCTCTGTCGCTGGCATATCGACTATCTCTTACTGTCCGGCTCTTTGTGATCAGAACCCTTGAATCATAGCCGCTCTTGCTGGATACAACTTTCTCGTAAGAGGAATGGGGTCCCCTTGATATCATCGACCCCAAGTTGTTATCGGAAACCTCAGCCGTCCGATCAGTGTTACCTCGTCGAGACCCTGAAGCGACTCTTTCGGCTCCTTGGATATCTCATCTCGCCCTCCACTGACCTCATTTCACACGACTGACCCGTCATTTCAAACACCCGCATTGCGTGGGTTCCCCTAGGGGACGAAAAGTCTCCAGCAATCTTGTACACTTTTTACCTATATTCCTTGCAATAGGCGCAGCTAAGAGACCTCAGCCGAAAGAAGATATAAGCTACATTTTTTAAGGCCGGTATTCCGGATTCTTGTCATGCTATTCTTGTCATATTGTTGCGCTGAAGGCAATACAGTTGCGGCTGAGCAGCATGATGACTTCGCATGATTTAACTCTGAACTTTTCGTAGATGGCATCACTTCATATCCAAGTACTTGCCAGTGTGTATACGGATCGACTCTGCATATCAACATGTCTGCTCCTGTGACGAATCATTTGGATGCAAGATTAAGTTCCAGGTCAGTATCACCACAGTGCCTCTGGGAAAGATTCGTTACGATGACTGATGAATGCATATGGTCTGAATTCAATCGATTGACAATCGCTCTCGCCAATAAATATTCTCAAAACTTGCGTCCTTTGGCTGGGATGTTATGAACTCGGTTGAATACGACAGCCTCCGAGATTCGGACCACATTGGAAGTACAGTCTTGGCGTTTTGTTCGGGTGTCTATCTTATCGCCATGCTCTAGATTTATTCCCGGGTGGTGGGATCGCAGTGACAAGTAGTTCAATCGTTGAAATAATCCAACGACTTTCACACATTTCCATGTTTAACACAAGGTGCAAAGGGGGCCCGATAATGACAACGAGAGACGAGAAACAACAAAAAATTATGTTCTACAACGTAAACGTTGCAATATACACCAACGAACCAGAAACGGTCAAAGAAGCTAGCAGACAAGTGCAGACAGCACCCCCGACTTATCTCCCCTCTGATGAAGTGTCAAAATGTTTTCCGGCTTGGGCTTCCTCTGCATTGCACAATCCTCCTGCTCTCCAGTCACTGAGGTAGAAATAGACTGCTGGAAGACCAACGCAAAGAGCACCGATGGTATTCCCGAGGAACGCCGCAATCAAAGATCTATGAAGTGTCGTTTCACTGTCAACGTTTCACTCGTTGTGATGAGTATCTCACTTTCCGATATAGTCAACAGCGGTGAGCTTGAAGATCCATAAGTCCAAACACACATCTTGAATTTAGACGGGATTGCTCACATCAGAATGAACCATAATGCTTAATGGTAATGAAAACATATTGGCAACGACTGAAGGAATATTCAGCTGCATTAGAAAACACCGAGCAAGCTGCCTTACCGTGATCGAAACCACACGCAACGAACGCCTAGTCGACCATGTGAATGACATGCAACTTTATACATATTCTAACTCACCCAGATTGGGAGCCATATGGCGAAGATTTTTGAGATTATTTCCCTTGAAGCTGTAGCTTGCTTTTCGAACAATGAGCGAAGATAGTCAAATATTACTGGGCTGCTTACCCAGACTGCCACACAAACCAACCAATTACAACCGATACCCCGCAGAAAGATCTGATGCCAAGCAGGGGTCACAGCTTTTGCACTAAGATATGTCAGCCTCTGATTAATAAAGCGCACGAAACATAATTGAGCATACATAGCAAAGTTCCGGATATAACCAAGGTACGGCTCCTCAGTGACAAGACCATCAGCTGTATGTGAACATATGATGAGTGAAGCTCGAACACAATCCAATATCGGCTAACATTTTGTCAGAACTGCCGCAAAGAACAGGCTCCCGCATAGGTTTCCGAAAAAAACTACGCAAAACGATCAGGTATTATCACATCGCCAGATCAAATATGTTACCTATGATCCAGTTGACTGGAAGACCCCACCATGGGATTGCACCTTTGATCACGGCCATGGGGAAGATCTATGATGACTCAGGGCTTTGTTGCTCAACATCAGCGAGCACCTTACCATCATGTTACTCGTCAACAGCTCAAACCCTTGTAATATAATCCTGTAGAATGTGAGATGAGCACCGATCGCGGATGCACCCGCGCCACTCGATTACATTACGAGGCCAACGGGAAACACAAATCCACTCAGAATCTTCACGAGACCTGGATTGCTGGCGCCGATACCTGCAGAGCCACCTGCGACGATGATACTGAATAATCCACCAAAGGACAGCATGATTCCAGCAAGCACCTACAATCCGAATCAGCGAGTGAAAAAAAAAAGAAAGCAAGCGACATACAGCTTTCAAGAACGTTTTGTCCCAGGGAGTGTTATGTTTTGCCACAGCCGTCTCGATGAGAATGACAGAGGTCCGTGCTGACGTGAGAGTAGAGGGGACATCCATCTGAAAATTATAGGTAACCCTTCAAGGTCTACTTGATAGAAGGAGCGACATGTGCTTTCATAGACCCAACTTTATAACGGTCTCCGGAGCGATACGGTTACTACGGAATGTCATCGACGTGCATGTGTCGGAGCTGGCCTGAACCACGTCCGGAACACTCTAGTGTAGAAGTTTCAGAGTGACAATCTGCATAATATTAACCATGAGCTGCACCGCATTTACAGTCAGGCATAAACATCTGCTGAGCTATGTTGGGTGCAGGTATAAAGGGGGTGTCCTGATTTTCTTATCAGCCGTGTCCACATCAACGTACCAGTGCATCTGTCAGGCTAACACATCACTAGAAGCAAGGCTGAGTAGTCGGTCGTAATGTTTCGAGGGGTCAGGTGACAGACGATGGGTTGATATGTTCCGGGTCGTCTTGTGTCACTGGCACCCGAGATAACCTAGTATGAATTTAGGTGAGCTTAGCAGCCTTCGCTCGCTCCAGCTTGGTCCAGGAAGGCTACGGCTTGCTTTGACAGGGCAAGCTCACTCAAGACAGCGGCCGTCTCGGCTCACATGACACTGCCAGTACCAACCCCAACAGCTGGTGCCTGAAGTTGGAAGAGGCGGTGGTGGAACAGTCGAGGGACTGGCAGTCTCCAAGTGCTTCAGGCTGACACGATGTGAAACCGATGAAGTCCTTACCCGTGGCAACAGCGCCCGCTTGCCCGCCACTAGGGAAGCTAAGTTGTCGCCTTGTGGTTGCACAGCCATTCAGAGGGGTATCTGCCATGGTCCAACACGTGATTAGTTTCCAGCGACAGCGACAAGGGCCACCGAGCAGTGACTCTTGCTAACTTAATGATACATCTTTTGACCTCCACAGTATCGTACTTACATGCAAGACCACCTAACAGTGTTATGCGGCGTCTACTTAGCCATTAGTCACTTGTTTATTGTTCTTTTATCGCTCTCCAAATCGGTGTGATAGCCTGTGCAACCGTATTAGCAGCCACTTCCATGCAGCCACGCTCCATCTCATCGGTCACTGCTGCCCATATTTTGCGAGCACGCCATCTATCCGGGTGAAATCTCCGATGGCTCTTCTCAACAAACACCCTGTAATCCTGTGACCGCATGTGATTCTTGACGGTCGCAAAGAACAGTTCCACCGCGGACCAGTCGACATCTTCAACCGTTAAGCGCGACGGTGAGTGTAGCACCGGCCAAGGGATATCGTGAAATGTGATCGATTGTTCGGGGGTAAACTTGGCAGTGTCAAACTCGTCAGAGAGCATCCGATAACGTTCCAATGCCCTTTGAGTCGTCCATACCCCGGACTCCCACCGCTGTCTCTGTCGTCGTTGGCGGATTTCGCGTTGTCGAATTTCTTCTTCCCGGGCGAGCCTTTCTGCTTCTTGCACGCGACGTCTTTCTCGTTCGGCAGCTTCACGCTGCTGTCTCAGTCGCTCCTCTTCTTCTCTTCTTCTCCGCTCAGCCTTGGCAAGCCGCTCCTGTTCTTCAGCACGTTCGCGAGCTTCCCTTCTCTTTCGTTGCTCCTCCCATAGTGGCCGGTCCTTCTCAAGTTCCCGAAGCTTCCGAATGGATTCGGCAATCTCAGCCTCATGTGAAGAGCTATCTTCCTTGGGCGTTTCTCCTAGGTCATTATCATCTTGAGACTGTGTTTCCGTGGTCCCAGCTTCTGCCTGGTCTTCGTTCAATTCTTCCGCTGATTCTACAATCGAGTCAACATACACTCAAAGTATTGAATATTGGAATAGACCTGGGGGTACGAAAGCAGGACGCAAAAATTCAGCAAACTTTGTGTCATATTGGTTGAAGTCTCTGTAACCGCGTAGTCCATTTAACCGCTTCTTTTCATGCCGAATACGGGTGACGCTTTTGCGGGATTTTGGAGGTGAGGTTCGTGCTCGTTTGTGTCCACGCGGGGACTGATCACATGACATTTGATCGCCGTCATTTTCAGGTTCCGGGGTTGAGTTGCCTAAAAGTCATGAAAAAAGCAATCAACGAGGCTATAACGGCAAAACAGACCTTTCCGTTTGATGCTTTCTTCTATTGGGCATGGTGTGTCTTGAGAGGGGAGGGTGCCTTCACTATCGACTCGCATAGAGAAACTGTTCTCCGTAGGAACAGTGGCTTCTGGAATTCGCTTTGCAAACGCCACTCTATTCTTTGCCCATCTCGCAAGTCGTGCCTTCTTGATTCTCTCTCGGCTGGTTGCATTGGGCCGTCGATCGAATCTTAGTTTCTGCGAGAATGATTCATCTATAACCATTTTTTCGACTTCATCCTCGTCCGAATCAAAGTTATCGGTTTCGTCCGTCTCATCTGGGGGTCGAGAGCGAGCTTTCTTCTGCGCAGTCGACTCACTCTCTGGAGATGACCACCGTGATCGTTTGCCCGAATCTGGGTCTGCGGTCTCGAATTCCCGGTTGGGTAGTTCAACCCACGTGACAGTAGAGCATTTAGACCAAGGATACACAACGCAGTGATATTTGGGGTCAAGTTTGTATATTTCCCATTGCTCCTGGTAGCAATAGACCTTTTCGCTGAGGGATTCGATGTTGTGAATGACCACGGATCGTCCGACTGTTCGCCGACTTACCCGCATATGTCAACGACGCGTGGCCAGACCCCTTCGTCTTGTGCGCCTTCCTTAAGTTGCGCTCGAGGTACAAATCGCCAAAAACTCGCGCCTTTCAGGCTGGTTTCGATCACGATGCGTTTAGGCGGTGCTAAGGATCCCAAATTGCTGTGCTTTTGAGCAGTAGGCTCCTCTGCAAGCGCAGTCTTGGGATCGAAAGAAGCAAAAGAGAGTTTTGAGTCTGGGAAGCGTAGGAGACGAGAGGGTTGAGTTGGATCGAGTAGACCAGGCTGGGTGCCGCGAAGTGTAAGCAAGGTTTGATGTTGGGATGCGTGGGGTCCATTTGGCGGTGGTGCAGAGCGATTCATCCGTCAGATTAGCACTCCCTGTGGGGAGGATGCACTGACAAGAAATAACCTGGAGCGTCGGAAGAATTGGACGCGTCAAGCACGTGCCCGGACCACTGTGTACTACCAACAATAGCGCAAGACTATCATCCTCGAGTGCTTGTTGGAGCCGTTGATAGAGTTGGCCAGCTCAGAGTGAATCGGCAACTTATCCTACCAAACAAAAGTGACCGGAGTCACAATGACTAGATCGACCGCCTCAGTACATATGTCCAACTGATCAGCACTTGACTCTGACCAAACCCATGTATCATTGTCTCACAACATCCAGCTCTTACTTTCCCTCAGATTCTCCAAAACTATGACTACCCTAAGGAACTTTCAGTCCGAAATCGAAGAGATTCATGCTCGCGAGCGTGTGAAGCAGCGCACACAGGCACAACCCCCCCAAGACGGACAGCGGCGTGAGGCCCCTCCACCCAGCATATCGGCTGCAGGCGGTGGCAGAACCATATACGATGGATCCGATTTGCATTCATCCGAACAGAAGCGGCAGATTCTGGTGACTCATCTCGCTTGTTGACATCTGACCCCGTTAACAACTTGGCCTCCGTAGGATCTCCTTGCTGCACACAACGTTGAGCAAGCGCGGAATGCGTTGGCGTCACTTTTGACCCAATTTCAGGGGGAGTATATTTTTCGGATCGGTCCTCGTCCGCCCCTCGATACACTCTTTAATGGGGAGCAGATCGATAGCGCCCCGGGCTGGACTGACAACGGCCGAACGCAAGAAGAGGTGGACATGCTTGCAACTCAGCTGTCCAAGATCCAAGATGACATTGGAGGTAAAGTGCGGGTGTTTTGCGTTTTGTTGCTCCTCTGAAACTCATACCGAATCCTTGGTTAGGCTTCAGTACTATTCCGTATTGGCAGCTCCCATCCACGGATCGCTCTCCTACTACGCCTACCACCCCCGAGTGTTGCCATGATCCCTGAAGTTCGTTGTGCTGTGGTCGGAAATGTCGACTCGGGCAAATCTACCACACTTGGTGTGCTTACCCGAGGTAGTTCTGATCAACGTGTTCTCGTTCGCATTTGAACTATTATCAGGTGCTCTCGATGACGGGAGGGGGAGAGCTCGAGTGACACTTTTCCGACACAAACATGAAATCGAGACTGGTCGGACGTCTAGTGTTGGCATGGAAGTTAGTGTTGCCTACCGTCAATCTGTGCTAGCTTGTAACCCTTGTATAGATTCTCGGATTCTCGGCGTCTGGCATTCCGATCTTGCCCAATGCAACTGGCCCCCACGACGTGGAAGGTGCACGGCGGGACAAATTGGGATGGGACGAGATATCCGCTCGTTCAGCGAAGATTGTCTCGTTTAGTGGTACGTGCTTTCGCCATCAACCGTCTTTATTAATATGTATTAGTTCCCTAGATTTAGCTGGCCATGAGCGATATCTAAAGACAACCCTTTATGGACTGACTTCGGGTGCCCCGTCGTGTGTTATGTTGATGATTGGTGCGAATGCTGGCCTCATTGGGATGGCCAAAGAACATCTGGCGATAACGTTGGCACTCAATGTTCCTGTCATAGTCTGCATCACGAAGGTGAGGAGACCAGTACCTCCTCACTTTAATGATGCTCAAACTCTGCCAGATTGACATGACTCCCCCAAATATCCTTGCTGAGACGACCAAACAAGTTGTAAAGATTCTGAGAAGTCCTGGTTGCAGGTGAGCGCTTGTGTTGTTTCGTGCGTCGTAATTGTGATTCCTATATTCTGCAGAAAAGTGCCGGTCTTTGTAAACTCAATTGAAACGACAGTTGAACTGACGAGCACCTTTTCGGATCGCAAGTTGGTGCTAAATTTATTGCATATGCGTTGACGGACCTTACCTTTAGATTGTGCCCTATCTTTCGAATCTCGAATGTCACTGGAGATGGTCTCGACTACGTTAGTTGAGCGTTCTTTCTCATTATCCTTTGCTGACTTGTGCCATAGCTTCGCACGTTCCTGAACCTCCTTCCCCCGTCTGACACCAACCGCGATATTTTTGTAATCGATCGGCCACTGGAGGTATATATATCTCTCCCTGTCTACGATTTTGCGTTGACTTGCCATAGTATTCAGTAACCGAAGTGTGGTCTGTCCCGTATGTCGGCACAGTGGTTAATGGGATCTTGAACAGTGGCAGGGTGAAAACAGGCGACTCGATCCTGTTCGGACCTGATTCAAATGGCCACTTTCAACAGACTGTTGTTCGTAGCATGCAGAGAAAAAGGTTTGTGGTTCTTGTCCTGTCAGTTGAGTGCGCTGACAATGCTGGATAGAGTGGATGTTACCTCAGCTGAGGCTGGCCAATGTGTGGCATTAGCACTCAAGCGAGTCAAGCGAGTGGCAATCAGAAAAGGGATGGTTATTGTACACAAATCCGACAGTCCGCCGAAAGGTGCGAATTTACGTTACTCTCTAGACTGAATTGACTGAACGGTCGCAGCTACTCTTCGATTTGAAGGACAGGTACTCATACTATAGTAAGCTCCAAACCGACGGACGTTGATATGAAAATAATTGTCCGTAGTCACAACACCACTATGCAGCGTAATTATCAGGTGCGTGTTATAAATGTTCTTGCAGTATTGCTCATTAGACCCTTCCCCAGGCAATGCTTCACTGCGGTGTGAGTCAGGAGCTCGGACCAACCACAAGAAGCTAACTAGATACTGTCAGGCTGTACGCCAAACTGTCAGGATCATATCTATGGATCATCCCCAGGGGGTGTTACGCACGGGAGATCGTGCGACGGTGCAATTCGAATTTATCTCGCACCCAGAGTTTATCAAGGTGGGGATGAAGCTGCTATTTAGGGAAGGCAAGACCAAGGTTAGTGGCTTGACCTTTCGTTTTTCACTTGATGATGGGCTGTTCTTGCAGGGCCTCGGTGTGATTACTCGACTGCTGTGACATCTGCGGATGACGTCACGTAGTTGTCTTTAGAGTTTGGAATGTTGTGTAGGATAGTATTTATTATTGCAGTGCCATGTCCTCTCGACCAGTTTCTCCCGCTCGTACTCGCTCGTCCTCTCTTGTTATTTCCTTTCTCTGCATCGCCGCCTTTGGTGTCTATACAGCCTATCAGCGTTATTTCTCCCACCCAACGTCACTCAGCAACCAAGACTTTGGTCAGCAACCAGTGATCTCGCTCGATTCGTCGCTCTTGTCGTCGAGTGCATCAACTGCAATTCAGACAACCTCGCCACCCACCGAAATGCATGGTAAATATAGCGTCGGATAGTAAGCATCCTACACTTCCTTTCCGTCCTGCCCTCACCACGCCATCAGCTATGTCAACTGGTACATTTATCGCTCGCTCGCCCGATACTGTGCGCTCATGTCTTGCAGGGCCATTTATGCGCGCAAATTTCCGCCTTCCCTTATTCCTGTGCATGACTTGACGTGAGTGTCGATATCATTCGCCTTGTCACAGCACTCTCATATCACCTAGACATCTTCTTTACGCCTTTGCCAATGTCAGAGCTGACAGTGGCGAGGTATTCCTGTCCGATGTTTGGGCGGACAAAGACATACACCACCCCGGTGATTCCTGGAATGAGCCCGGCAATAATCTTTATGGCAACTTCAAAGCTATCTATAAACTCAAGCAGCAGAACAGACATCTCAAGGTTCTCCTCTCTATCGGAGGCTGGACTTACTCTCCTTCTTTCCATCCCGTCGTGGTCAATCCGCAGGCGCGCTACAATTTCGTACAGTCTGCTGTTAGACTTCTGGAAGACTACGGTTTAGACGGCCTCGATGTCGATTATGAATACCCATCTAACCACGAACAAGCCGCTGGTTATCGCGAGCTTTTGAAGGAACTCCGTTTTGCCCTTGACCAACACGCCTATAACAAGCGCATCCACCACAAGTTCTTACTGACTGTGAGTCTAGTCTCAGCAAACGAATACCTTTGGCTGACGACCCTAGATCGCTGCACCATGTGGACCCGACAATTACAGGAGATTAGATATTCGTGGGATGGATCCCTATCTCGACTTTTGGAACCTGATGGCATACGACTTTTGTGAGTCGTTGTGCGAGATTGTGAATAAATATTGACGCTGCCGCTAGCCGGATCTTGGGATACGGCTGCTAATCATCAGGCCAATGTATATGCCCCCCCCCTCAATGCCTCAGATGCCGTCCATTGGTACAACTCCAATGGAGTCCCGAGATCGAAGCTTGTCCTAGGGATTCCGCTCTACGGTAGGAGCTTTGCAAACACTGGGGGTCCTGGGACCCCGTTCTCTGGTCTTGGCCCTGGGAGTTGGGAACAAGGAGTCTACGACTATCGTGCCCTACCGCTTCCCGGATCCTTTGTTTTCCAGGATGACCAGAAGATAGCAAGCTGGTCGTATAACTATCAGAGTCGGGAAATGATCAGCTTCGACAACGAGCATACCGGGGCGATCAAGGGTCAGTGGATCCGCGAGCAAGGGTTGGGTGGCAGTATGTTTTGGGAGTTGAGCGGTGACAAGGGCGCCTACAGGGAGGGCATGGAAGGCGGACCGGGCAAAGATCTGGTTCCAGGACATAGTCTGGTAAGGATCGTGAAGGACGCAATGGGTCCACTCGACCGTAGCCCCAATTGGCTGAGGTATGAACATAGCCAGTTTGATAACTTGCGAAGCGGCACGATTTAGTGCACGGAGACAGGACGCGTTAAGAACGATGTAGCATAGTAGCATTAAGTAGCACAAGGACAAGGACGAGCACTAGGATTTGTTAAATTTCCTAATGTACAACTGTCTACAGCAACTGACATGACGTCTGACAATTCTGACCTGAGGCAACGTCGCTGTCGCGGCACAGCCCGATATGTCGCTTTTTCGGGAAGTGATCTGCAGATTGGTTTCTCTTTCGCATCTCGTTTACTCGTCCGCTTCCGAGAGAAAATGTGTTCACTGCACCCGAGGCATCCACGGTCTTTGAGTTGGAGGAGCCACTACGTTCGCTCGCAAGTGGCTTTGATAATGTGGTTCCAAAGACAAAGATTTGGAGTCGAGAACGCGGATGGTGCGAGGATCTGGTATACCTGAGGCGGCAGGTCTCATCCAAGTTCACTCTGCAATGTACTTGCAGACCTCACTCCTCGCGATTCCCAAGCGAGAGTGCATAGTGTCGCACTTATTATCACTATAGTGCGGGCCCGAAGGACTCATACCAGTTAGGGGAACGAACTAGTTCACTGTCCCCTCCCGGCGACACAAGTGAGCAGGGCATTGTAGACGACAAGGCTAGCTTTGACACCGTTTCATGTCGCAAACGGGGCGCAACACTGGGATGAGACACCGACTGAAAACGAGCGATCGAAGACGGCAGAGAGCGTAGCAGTCCAAGCATCCTATCTGCGCAGTATTTGGCACTCGCGTTCACGCACAGAACGGGTCAAAAGCCACATTCACCTTGAGGTGTAGTCACCATCCCTCAGAGTGCAATGTCGAGTGTTGAAAACTATGAGAGTTAACTGACTGGTATGTCCCATGGGGTAACGCCTTAGTTTGATAGTGATTGAGCAACAAAAGAGCTTCCCAATGACAATGGTTATCAGCTGTATGAAGGGGAACGAGGAGGACTGAGCAGAATGAGCAAAGTGGTCATTCATTTGATGACTTGTCTTCTGTCGGGGTGAGCATCTGAGTCTGAATATCTCTTGTAAGTGTAAAGAGAATACAAGGCTGATTACAGGAAAGCCTCCGCCGCTGCAGTAGAGATTGGCCACGTTTTGGACCGGCCAGCACGAGTCTTTTCTATTTCGCGACGATACCCGGAACGACACGCTCTAGCCTCAAGTTTACTTGACACCCACTGCAACCTCTAGATAAAACTGTTTTCTAGCCATCAACTCATAGACCGGAAGAAAGCATATTACCACTGCCCTAATCTACGATAACCATCGATCTCTTTTCTCTGGCTCTTCCAAAATGTCGCCTGCTCTCACGAACGATTCAACCGATGACTTCGCAGCAATCCTTGGATCGCTCCGTTCTGCGCCAACAGGACCCGGTACGTCCATTTAGACAAAGAGAGATGCGAGAGTAGCTTACTTTGTACAGATGCCAA
The DNA here is from genome assembly GCA_038090435.1 of Phylloporus scabripes. Classification (NCBI taxonomy): domain Eukaryota; kingdom Fungi; phylum Basidiomycota; class Agaricomycetes; order Boletales; family Boletaceae; genus Phylloporus; species Phylloporus scabripes. Next base: position 104,321 of record JBBPMS010000015.1, on the reverse strand, counting down.
AGCGGCAGCCGATCAGCTTGCACTCGCCGTCTCAAAGGCTGGAGTAGAGACGCTTATGTGTGTTCCTCGTCCTGATTGCCAATCTCTTAACTAAAATTCACCTGCATCATTAGCGACCAAAATGTTATTTCCACCATGCACAACTTTGCACTCAATAAAAAATCAGGCTACGAACGAGAGTCCGCAGCGATCGGTTTCCAGTCTCTAGCCACTGTCCTCGGAGCATCTAGTGCACCGTTCTTGCTCCCTAGTCTTCCTATATTGTTTGACCTCTACTCCGATAAAGGGGACGTGGTGCGGGTTGCAGCTACCGCCGCAGCCAAGGCTATATTGCAACTTCTCCCTCCAGAGGCAACGAGGATCGCGTTTAGAGATCTCGAAGGCGTCCTGGAGAAAGGGAAATGGCAGACAAAAGTCGGTGCACTAGACGCCCTGAAAAGTTTTGTGGCGACCGCCAAAGAATCCGTGTCCGATGAACTGGGGCATACACTCCCCAAAGTCGAGCTTGCAATGCACGACACAAAGAAAGAGGTAACTCGTCAGACGAGCGCTCGGGGATCTCAGTACGTTCTGACGACGCAATAGGTTGCCAGCGCGGCTGTCAAGTGCGCTACATCACTCTGCAACACGCTTGGGAACCCGGATCTAGCACCTCATGTGCCCGCGTTGGTCAAATGCATGTCTAACCCCGACACCGTTCCTGCATGCATCAAGGCACTGTCGTCCACCACCTTCGTTGCCGAGGTGACTGCGCCCGCCCTTGCAGTCCTTGTCCCGTTGCTTACGCGAGCGTTGAACGACCGGAGCATGGAGGTTCAGCGGCGCACGGTGGTAGTCATTGACAACCTTGTAAAGCTCGTCAGAAGCCCGCTGGTTGCCGCACGGTATCTAAGCCCTCTCGTAGACGGCGTCAAAAAAATCGCGGAGAGTGCTGCATTCCCCGAGGTCAGCAGTCGAATCTCAAAGATGTCATGTCGTGTACCATCTTATTAGCTCTCAAGGTCCGCGCTTTTGCGGATACTGCGTTAAACACGCTGTTGAAGTCGGGAGCATCATCTGATGGCGCAGCTCCTTCACGCGACTTAGATGCTGAGATAGCCGAGACATTCAAAATCCTGCTCACTCTATTGGATGATAGCCTTGTTGTGCGGTCCGCAGCGGAGCCCAATCAACCTGTGGCAGCAAAGCACGCCCTGTTGACATCATCCCTTCAATTCCAGGCATCCTTGATAGTGGATCTTGTCTATCAGAAACGTTTTCTTGAAAAATCCCAATGGAATAGATGTGTTGGTCTATACATGAAGCCATGGTTAGGGGATGATGAAGCAGCAAAGTTCGCAGAGAGGGTTCGCTCGCATCTACATGCCGCTCAGCAGGTGAGTTCACTGTCGTCTTCTCTCTGCATTGCTCCTGACCTGTCGCCCCGCAAGGCAAAAGATGGGACTGTGAATAGTGGCTCCGAGGAAGAAGGCGAACTGCTGTGCGATACGCTGTTTTCGCTTGCATACGGTGCGCTTCTACTTCTCTCGCACACCACCCTCCGCCTCTTCCGTGGACGGAGATACGGTATTCTGGGCGCGAATGGATCAGGGAAGTCGACGCTAATGCGTCAGCTACGTGATGGGAAGGTGGAGAACTTTCCACCACAGGATCAAGTGCGTTGTGTTATGGTAGAACATTCGCTCCAAGGCGAAGACACCAGTCTGTCCGTTCTGGACTTTGTAGCTTCGGGTAGGCAGCTTGCCAAATACATCGTTCAAGCCATCGCTCACCCGCCCAGATGAATCGCTCAAGGATGTACCAAGGTCGAAGATCAGGGACCAGCTCCTTGAGGTTGGCTTCGATGATGCTCGGCAGGCCGACATCGTCGGCGGACTTTCAGGGGGCTGGAAGATGAAGCTGGAGCTAGCGCGCGCGATGCTGTACAATGCCGACCTGTTGCTTCTCGACGAGGTCCGTAACTGTTCTTCATTAATAATTTACCCTAGGGTTAATGGTTAACATATAGCCCACGAATCATGTACGTTGAATTATCTCGGGCATTCTCCCCGTTTAATGTCCTCCTCGATATATAGCTTGATCGCGCTTCTGTGCAATGGCTAGAACAATGGCTCGTTACCCAAAGGAATGTCACATGTCTCATTGTCAGTCATGATTCGGGGTGAGTATCGATTACGGTGTACCCCTCAGAGGGACTGATGGATGCTCCTAGATTCTTGGATAACGTCACGACGGACATAATTCACTACGAATCAAAGAAGGTGGTTACTCCGTTTTGATTCACCGTCTGGGAACTAATATGCTTGTCTCAGCTCGTTTACTATCCTGGAAACCTATCTGCATTTGTGGAAAAACACCCCGAGGCTAGGTCGTACTATACTCTTGAGGCCAGCTCCGTTAAATTCGCATTTCCACCTCCTGGTTCCTTGATGGGTGTCAGAAGCAACACACGTGCCATTCTCAAGATGTCGAACTGTACGTTCACTTACCCTGGGCGGTCGACGCCGAGTCTGCATAACGTCAGCTGCGCTCTATCTCTTTCAAGGTAACGTTTCATCTCCGCCACTGTTGCTCTGCCCACCACCAACAGCTTCTTTTCCGCTTCAGTCGAGTTGGTATCATCGGACCTAATGGCGCCGGAAAGTCAACTTTGATCAAGATATTAACTGTACGTGAACGCGCACACCCAAATTAGATTGATTAAACAGTTTCCTATCTGTTCAGGGAGAGACAGTGCCTCAACAAGGTACAGTGTACAAGCACCCAGCACTACGGGTAGGTTACGTATCCCAGCATGCAACCCATCACATTGGTTAGTCGTCTCACTTCCTTTGCTCCAATGAATGAATTACGATACATCATTGAGCAGAACGTCATCTCGAGAAAACACCTATTGGTTACATACAGTGGCGTTTCCAAGACGGCCACGATCGTAGGTGATAACTTAACTTTGATCGGCCAACGTGCTCACCATATGATCGCGCCACATCACCAGGAGAAATCCTTGAGAAAGTTACCCGTGTGTTGACGAACGAAGAGAAGGCCCTTTTTGAGCAAGAGTGGGTGGGGAGAGACGGCTCAAAGCGCAAACTCGAGGTTTGATCGAGTAAATATGACTGTGAGACTTGGTCGGCTAATTGCATCGCTTAGCTTATAATGGGACGTCAAAAGCTCAAAAAGTCATTACAGTATGAGATCAAGTGGCGTGGATTAGATCACAAGTGGAACACCTGGGTTCCGCGAGACCAACTCCTTGCCAAAGGGTATGCCAAGGTGGTGCAACAATTCGATGATCTGGAATCGTCAAGAGAGGGCGCCGGTGCACGAGAGACGCGTGCAGACCTCGTGCGGAAACATTTGGAAGACATTGGGCTTGATGGAGATATTGCACAGTACAATGAGATATCGGGGCTTTCTGGCGGTAAGACAT
>JBBPMS010000015.1:60027-85138 GCA_038090435.1 Phylloporus scabripes | reverse complement strand
GCGTGTAACATTGCCATGTCTTCACGTCGGGGTGAACCTAACATGTAGCTATATGGTGACATGGCCTGGACGAATGTCTGGGAAAAAAGGCAAAGGTTCGATCATAACGGAGTTGTCGGGGCTATGCTCAACAGCCATAGTTGGTTACACCACACGGATCAACCTTGGGAAGAACCCCAATAGTCCAGACTCGGACTAGTCATCACACATGGTATTTGAGAACCCGGTCTCAATTGTCAGACCGTACCAGGCAGCCCGAGTTGCTCAACCAGCATTGCCACGATGTCCGCTGAGAAGAATCCATACTTGGGACTGATCCTGGCTTGATGGTTGAGTCAACCACAAGTCACCAGAGAGCAGTATTGGATGAGAAAGCAATCCCCTCACTCTGCTTACTTTGGTTAGTGTCCTCGTCAGGGTCATCTTATTCAACTCATCTGTTAAACGCCCGAGATCAGGTCCTATCAGGCACATGGTAGTGACTTGTCCGATCAGGAAACCTCAGACGAGATCTCGCTCAAGGAGTTACGACCTGTTATGTTTGCTTGTGCCGCACTCACCCTGTTGCAGTGCCGGCAATTTGCTCGCTCAATGTACTGTTTATATGAGCTCCAGCGGCCCCGAAAATACATATGAACCGTAAGGCCCCAGCGCTTTGCGACATCATCCTTCAGCCCTCCCACTTCCAACATGACTGATCGACGTGGATACTCTTTCCCTTCCGCTGACGCCAGTCAATGGTCAACTGGCACCCAACAACCTCGCTACCCCCCACCTTCAAATGGCTATCATGGGGCGCCAGCTGCCGCCTATCCATCGATGGCGGGTGCTACTCACAATGTATCGTCAATGCATCCATCTCAGTATGGAGTAAACGACTATCCTGGGTCTTTCCCCTCATCAGTGTCAAACCAATACATGGCGGCGACACCTAATGCTTACTCTCAGCCACGGCCAAGCTATTCACCTCATAACCACGCTTCGCAGGCACCAAGTGCCGTGCCTCACTACACTGTACCGGCGCAGCAGTATCCCGTGCAGCACCAACAAGCTGTGACTGCCCCATACTACTCACGTGGTGATTCTCAATACCAGCAACCACAGTATCCAGCGTCGCCTTCGCGGCCATTTTCATGCGATCTGTGCGCATTGTCATTCAACAGGCAGCACGATTTGAAGCGGCACAGAGAAACACATTCCGGTGAGAAGCCGTTCCTATGCAATGGAGGTTGCGGGAAGACTTTCACACGGAAGGATGCATTAAAGAGGCACCAGGTACCATCGCCCATCTCATCGTGATTGAACACACTGCTCACCATCTTCCAGCTGGTGAAACACTGCGGGCACGAAGAGGAGGTGTCTTGACAACCAGGTATCGTAAGCGGCTTATTGAGCATGTCAGTTCTCTCGATGCGACATGTCATTCGCGTTGCTGATGGCCGCCTTGTCAGTTCGAACCGCTATCTCAGTAATATCATCTATTAATCTCGTCCTGATCGCCGAGGTGTCTCGGTGATGGCCAAGAACTGTGCTCATCTTGCATACGTACTGTAAATTATGACATACGTATTTCCCAGTTTCGAGCTTGTCACATACGTTTCAACAGATTTGGACGCTCTCATTTGTTCGTGTAATACATATTGTTGATCGTACTACTATTGATCTCGTTCGTGATCAATAGTTTTCTCCAATATCCACGCATCCTTTGGAACAATCTTTTTATAGTAGCTCTTATGAATGCCAGCTTCGCTGAAACCATGGCTTTCATAGAACCGTTTGGCATCCTGGTTGGAGACCTGTACGTGGAGGGATATGCGCGTGATTGGTGGTTTGTCGTGGAGAGACGCAGCCTGAATGATGCGCTGCAGGGCTTGAGAACCCAATTTGCGTGATCGGTAAGGCTTGAGAGGCCAAAGTTACCATCACATAGCTATGAATTTATATCACGACTTACGGCGAGGACGCCCAGGGTTGTCAAGTACAGCTCTTTATTTTCGAGCCTGCAGCAGATGTTTCCTACGGGGACATCGTTGTAGTAGACTAATTTCCTGGCCACGTGAGAAACCAAAACGGCCAGGTTATCGATTGGACGGACTAAGCTGGCAAAAGTCCTCGACTTCGGGCTGCAGGATGTCCTGGTAGTACTTGTCGCTGTACTTGACGGGAAAAAGAACTGAATTGAGCTTGCGGACCGTGCCAATATTTTGGTGGGTCAAGGACGCGAACGACACGCGGGGTGCCGAAGGAGACTCTGAGCTGGCCATTGGTGCAGCACAAGATGGAGCGGGCTGTGCTGTGTGGACGAACGTGATGGGGTTGTGGGAAATTTCCCTTTTTAGGGTTAAGTTGTCAACATGATAAGCCGAACAGCCCTGCTTGGGAACACACATAGAGGCATCTTGGTGGTTTCTTTCTTATCAACCTCCATATGTATGAATCAGTTGACGCAACTTTTCAGGGTTCAGCTGACTCAGGGAGGGCCCTACTTTGCGCTCATCAAGGTTTGACAGAATCGCTTTAAGATTTATCACCATCACCAATTAAAGGGGACAACACACGTAAGCCCATCATGCTGGCTGTACTCCCACCAATCTTTTCGTCCCAAACCCAGCACATGCTGGATGCATCATTTCGGCGCACCATTTGTGCGGTATCACATGCCTCGTCTTTTAAAAGCACTGATCATCCGCAGTGCAAGTGGATACTAGCCCAGCGGTCCCTTACATGTATCTATCCGTAAGCAATTTATCTCCCCAGGGCTTTGGGTTCACAGAACCATACTAAATTGTGCAATCCATCCTTTTGTAGCCGTTTCTCCGCACGTAACAATCAGGAATTTACTCTCCCCGGAAATACGTGCCAACATCTCTATCAGGCAACCTTGCGCGGATTTAGTACCTCGTTGATATCATGCTCCGATTGGCACCACACACTGCTTCACTGCTCAGGCCCTCCAATCGGGGATGGTCACTTTTTGTTCCTCCGAAACTTCTGGGGTCGAGCCGTCTCACGGACCGTATGGGGCCACTTTCCACGTCCTCAGACATTCTGCTGATGCTTCAACTCCTTTGTGGCACGCTCCGGGACACCACAGCCTTGGCTCGGTGCGCCAACCCCATTGACCAATTCAAACACCACGCGTACGGCACCCGACCGAGTGGATATGCCAAATGATGACATCTTTTTTGTCTTGCCTTGATATCGTGACCACTCAATGGGGTTATTTCAGGTCCAGATCACACTTTGTATAGAAAACAGCCTTCGGCGCGTTGATAGCATGATTACGTTGGCGACCTCGCGTGTTTACACGGGGTTCGGGGTGTGCGTCCGACGCAGTCAGTTTGATAGCATTAACCGGCGTGCCAAGATACAAATGGATTAGTATGTTTCAGCTCAACATTGTCAAGGGTTTCAACGACCTCTGTTTCAAACCGCCACAAAGGTAGCCTATCGTCGACACGGGTTGTGTGAAATAACACGGCTCACCGTCTTCTCGAATAATCGCGCGCTCATTCACAGACCAAGAGATTAAATGTCAAATGCCACATGGACGCACCGCGGACTGCATGTCAAAGACCGCGGATATTCTGCTAGAGTAAGCACAGCATTGATGGACGCAAACAGTGAATGAATTTGGCATGCGATGCAACTGTACATGATAGAGCATCAAGTGAGCGCGTTAATCAAACAATGTGACGAGAACAACGACGGACAAGAAAGAACCAAGAAAGCTGTTAGTACAGGTCCATAGAGTTGGGATGGTATGTATACACCGTCTGTCTGATGCTACACCACCAAAATAAGTTAACGTGATTTTGTCGGAGATGAGGGGGCGCGGGAGCGGCGTTTGCGAGGTGAGCGCTGTAGTCGATCAAGATAGACGTCGTCGTAGCTGCGGAAAACACAGTGACCGTCGTTATAATCCGTGAGGGTGGCCCAGACACAGTGCCAGGATCGATTTTCATGAAATTTGAATGCCAAACCAGTATGATTCTGGTCCCATCGTTGCTCTCTCTGTTTTGAGTCGAACGCCTTGTCGGTCAGTGTGATGAGCACGCAGTCCTCGATGGTCCATGTAACATCGAGTTGACCATCGGCAGCGTCCAGGAGGGACGCCAGAGAGGGATCCATTTCGAGCTGTTTGGGGAGACCGCTGTGTTGCATGAATATGAGCAAGGTGGGAGTGTGTCGGTAAACTCACGGATGTATGGGATCGTAACCGTCCACGAGTATCTGGTACGTGGTATCATCTGAGAAGTGCAGTTGCATGCTCGGGTGTCTGGCTGAGCAATGTATTTTGGTGAGAATCTTTCCTGTGAGGATGGATGGGTCCGCGCCAACGCTATCTAGGCGCAGTGGGACGGGGCGGCGTCGGGACGTCATCGGGGAGGAGGGTGTGCTGGTGCTGGTGCTCACAGAACTGAGCTCGTGGTCTGAACTTGAGTCGGGCATGGGCGTATGTTATACTCTGGGCGGGTGGTCACTGCGGGCTGGTCCACGCACGGTGGACAATGCAAACAAAAAGATTGACAGTGACGAGATTCGAACTCGCGCGGGAAACCCATCACGGATTGAGGAATGGACCTAAACGTGACGCCGTAACCACTTGGCTACACTGCCATCCGAGAACAATAGCGCCTGGTGGTATCAGATACCGCTCATATTCCGACGCGTTGTTTGGTGCGACGAGCCAAGGTCAGTCGAGGTCGACCATGAGCCAGACGCACTCCCGCCCCATCGGCCCACGCACGCTCCACCGCCCGCAGTCCCCCTCCATCCCCGAAACCCGCCCACTCCTTATTCGCAAAGCCAACGCTGATCTTCCGTCCCACCCCCCACCATCGCCCGCATCAGCCCTCACCTCCTCCCCGACACCCTCCCGCCCTCTCCTCCCCGGCGCTTCCCCCAGAGCCAATGGCGCACGCCCAAAGCTCCAGCTCCCCCTTACAGGCACAGTAAGCGAGTACTATGCAGGTCCTTCCCTCATCCCCCCTGGCTTGGACGGAGAGAACCCTTGCGGCGCTACCGTCCGTCCTCAGATCCAGACCGCCCACCCCCCCGCCTCAAATGACATCAGCGAGAGCACCATCGACCAGCTCGTCGCCAGTTTCGATAAGGCCACCATCGATTCCTACACCCCCACAGAAGAGACCTCCACCAGCCAGGCGTTTGGGCGCTGGTCCGATACCGTCTTGGAAGAGCTATGTAGACTGGGTGAAGGACAGGGTGGGGCCGTCCACAAAGTCAGGGACATTCGAACGAACAGGATCTTTGCTCGAAAGACGATCACCACACGCGAAGCCCCTTTGAAGCAGCTCGAGCGGGAGCTCTCCATCTCCGCCTCCTGCAAACATATTAACATCATTCAGTTCTATGGCGCATACATGTCCCCGTCTTCCAGTGAAGTAAAGGTCATGATGGAATTCGGCGCCGGTGGTAGCTTGGAAGCTGTCAGCAAGCGTATTAAAGAACGCGGCGCACGTATTGGCGAGAGTGTCACCGGCCGTTTAGCGGAAGGAGTGAGTTTACTGAGGCTCATTGTTCCCACTTTGACGCGCTCTAGATTTTGCAAGGCCTTGCCTATCTTCATTCTCTTCGAACGATTCATAGAGACATTAAGCCTTCCAATGTTCTCCTTACAGGGGAGGGTATAATCCGCCTATGCGACTTTGGTGTTTCTGGCGAGCTCGTCAAGTCCCTCGCAGGCACTTTTACCGGCACTAGCTTTTACATGGCCGTAAGTTCACAGATTGACCAATTACATCTTCGTTCACCTGCCATATAGCCCGAGAGAATCAGTGGCAAGGAGTACAACATTTCGGCGGATGTGTGGTCGACCGGAATTACTCTCTTGGAACTTGTGCAGAACCGATACCCATTTCCGGATGACCTGACCTCAATCGAGTTACTAGTGTACATTACACAGGGGGAGGTAAGAGCGTCTGCCTGAGCCACAACGTTTGCCTGTTGATATTCCCTTCTCAGCCTCCACAACTCACGGATGAAACTGATGTGAGATGGTCTGACGAAATGAAAGATTTTGTAAAGCAAACGTACGGCAATTATTAAGTGTGCGACGCACTCACTCAAGTCATCTGTTTTCAGTTTGATCGTAGACCATACTCTCCGCCCAGGCCCCAGAGAGATGCTGAGACACCCGTGGATTGTCAGCATTATGAAGAAAGAGGTCCCGATGGGAAGATGGATTCGTGAAGTTTGGGGATGGCGTTCTTCCACTCAGTCCAGCAATGCGTACGTGCTCGCTGAGATGATCCGCACTGTCCGTTTACTGACCTGATAAGTAGCACTAGTTCTAGACCCGGATCTAGTCGCGGTCCTCAACCTTCAACATGATACAAATCTCTCAATCATAGCTCTCAGTCGGATGTCAGCTCTCTGTGTCGTTTGTGCAACATTACACTTGTACTCGTCTGCTCCCACTCATCTCATCGCCCAATTCCTTGCGTAACCATATACACCAACACATTTTTACCCTCACCCATCTGCTATATCATCGATGTGACTGTGTATGGCCAGCCAATTACAGGCTCGATTCTGGATATATTCAATTTGAATTCATGAGCATTCTACACTACTGGTCTTGGGATCAGGCAAGTAAGCACATCCGAATGCAAAAGTCTGGGAAGGCGAGGAAAAGCTCGATATCAGACACATGCAGGCGATAAGACCAAGGCTGGCCAGATAGCTTGAAGAATCCGTGGATGAACTATATTGTAGCATTGTCGTTCGGAGAGATCACTTCCGATTCGAGGATATCAAGTGCTTACCTGCACTTGCGACCACACGACATGTTTTGCCTCTGCAGGGTTAGTAGTAAGTGTGGGTCGCAGAATATCTCAATTGAGCTGCAAGGGTAGGCTTTCTCCTCAACGGAACGCTATCGCAGACAACTGGATATCGATCGATCGATCCTACGGGACGACAAGATCATCCCTTTATCGCATACACCAGTCCTTGGTCCGGTGGCCAAAGGAGCATCATCTCGACCGACCTGGCCATATCAGGGGCCAGGCCCATGGTAAAATTAGGAACGCCGGAACGCGTCCCGCGAAACGGCGGATACGGGCGTCCGCTTAGCTCAGTGATAATTTCGGTGCAGTGATATTATATCAGCGGCTTACCACCTTTCTTGATGTCCTTCCTTTGAGCCATCACCTCCGAAGACGATGGTAACAAACTCTGTCCTTGCGATCTATGGCCGAAAGCTCAACTGATAAGCCAAAGGAGGATATCTGAGACAGAAACCATATCCGTCCGCATGCGCAAGTGGCGTATCAGCTGTGATGCTGGGGAGAGAACTCTGAGGAGAGAATTTGCACTGTTGTGTAGGCGAGGCACGCATATATACCCCCGCCCACGTTAGGCCATCTAAGAAAGCAAGCTGTCTGAAAGCGACTGTAAGCGATCCCGCGAACATTTTGCCGGTCGGCGTTTATACCTGACTCTTTCGAGCGTGCAACAAGCGACGACGCCTTTAGACTTGACCACGATGATCGCGATCCTCGAATCGCTTGGGCGCAAGTCTCGGGAAAGAGGCTTCATTTTGCTGCCGAGCGATCCGCCTCGAGTGACCCCCTGAAGGGGAGACTTTGACTGTCCAACGACTCATTATCGCCGGAAGCCTCCCTATCCTCTGCTTATTGTTCAGAACACTAAATCGGTGAGAAGTTGTCCATATCTTGTGTTGAGATGGGACCTCAGGTGCCTGTTCCATATGCATCTGGCTCTGCTTCTCCCCGGTTGATCCCGTCCTTGTCTGCAGAAGGAGAAAAGCTCTGCAAAACTGCCAGCTGTCATGATCGTAGTACCAGCTTCGCCGCGCAGTGCAACACTCTGTTCCTCAGGTTTCCATGATCACAAGTGTTTCACCTTGCCTGTCAGCCATTTCAATCGGGATGTAATGCGCCTGAAACGTGTCAATCAATTCTGGCCTGCGCACGAACCGGAATCAATAGCGAATATGGCGATTGGCGGGCGGACCACCTAATGTCCGGCCGCGGATATGCGGAGGCAGGAGAGGCCGGACGATGCCGCCCAAGTTCAAGTCGGTAATAGAGCAGGACAGTGCACGGCGATGCTCTACATTTTGAGGATCTGAAGATGGATGTTTCAAAGCTACGACTTAGCTTTACCCCATCCAGGCTATTCAATGGGGAAACGAACATTACGTGATATGTGCGGTCCACTAGACCTTTTTTTGTGGAACAAGGGTTGGGTTCGCACGCATACATGCGTATCAAGGTCGAAAGGTCGGAAAGAAGGTGGTTCCGAGTCTATTCCATTGGTTCTCGACACAGTCGGACTTGATGAGTTGATTGGATCAAGACATTTGTGGCAAGCTCCAAACAGCGGAGGTACGAGGGCGCACGCTGTCAAAAGGTCAGACTTGTTTTGAGGGAAGAAGTTGTAAAAATAATCGTGATATTGTGTCGAAAACTTTAAAGCCTGAGAGTGATTGAATAATCGGGCCGTTGATGGCACACAAACGTGTGGTGTACGTGATTGGAATTTCAAGGATGAGAAGCGACAATGAATGTCTTGGACCCAAGTGTTGGCACATTTCGAGGACTTGAACAGATTGACAGCGTATCTTGGGCCACAGCACGCGAAGGCGATGAGCAAAAAACATGGCAGCCATGCTAACATGTTCCGGTTACCCAGTTAGTCATCTGATAGGTGGGAGTGACAGATCCAGATAAAATGGGCACGGCGCGACTTAGTTCCACCGACGGAATGCAGCGGCGGGATGTGATTTGACTGGGATTGCACTGGACGCGGTGCTGGGGTCATGTGTTGCCGCACAGAGTGTCAGATCAGTGCTGAATGAGACGAGACGAGAGAGCATGTCGATCAAATCATGATGTAAATCGCAAGATGAAATTAGATGTGTCACAAGCCGCAGTGCCTCGATTGGTTTGTTTTACTGAGATCCGTCAGCTGCAAAAGAGAGCATAAAGAGCGACTCGCCGAGGGGGAGTGCATGTGTACGTGAAAAACACGACTGGTGCGGGGACCTCGGTATTATCAACGTCACATACGTCTTGGATCACACAGGAGGAGGATGGAGCTGATAGCGGCATTCACATGTACGCGTTTCTGATTACGGTAGGAGGGGGCGTTGTACGGCGGATGAGGAGTGCGTGCAGTCGCATGCAGGGGCGGACATGAGCATGACAGCGACACGGGGCAAGGACATGTCATCTGACTCGGGGGGTCGCCGACAAGTTTCCTTATTTGGTAAAAGTATGCCATCAATTCGAGTCCCATTATTTTGGGGTTCTCCGAGCAAAGGCAGTTTTTGACAGGGGAACAGTCCCCGTTATGGAAGGATCGCCCGATATCCCGCAAGACGACTCCCGCTCAGGACAAGGAGCTCATGTGCGTCGTGCTCGGTTTTTATTTTATTTTATTTTATTTTCGCAGTTAATGTTTACACCGCCCAGGAAAGCATGACGTGGAAGTCATGTGTAGAATTCTATTAAATAAATCCCCACCTTCCGTATACGAAATATCTTATGGCAGACTGAAAATGCCATCTGTTACAACGCAACACGACCCTTAGATCTGAATTTAGTGACCCAGACCGATTTCCGGGTCCGTGACAATGGTGTCGTCCCCGTCCATTTTCCACCCTTACCTTCCCTGCTTCTTCCTTGGAGCATCTCTAGTATAAAAACAATGAAGGATAATCCTCCCGAAAATCAACCCCCCACCATGAGCTCTATCGATAGCATTTCCTAGTCTGTACCTTCCCTTTCTCTCCGTCCACCGCTCATGCCTTTCTCTAGCTCGTCCACCCCTAATACCTACATTCCCCCCGCCAGCTACTACCCCCCCTCCACTGGTGGTCACACCGTCGCACCTCAACCCCGCACAGAGCCGCAGCAGAGGAAGCGTCCAAAGTATACCAGATCCAAGACCGGCTGTCTCACTTGTCGCGTCAAAAAAATAAAGGTCGGTACTCTTCGCTCCCCTTAGACACCGCCTACACACCCTTCTCCAGTGCGACGAGACAAAGCCCATCTGTATGCGCTGCACTCATGGTCAACGAGACGTAAGCAGTCTCCCCCGCGCTCGGCACCTGCTCACCGCCGTCTCCAGTGCACCTGGCCCGAGGGTGTCCCCACCCGCAAGAAGGCTACCCCCCGGAAAGAGACCGTCGATGGCCGTCCTTCGACAGCAGAGTCTTCTGGTCTCTCCGAGACGTCCACCCCTCCGACTCGCGACAGCACGCCGCCGCGGCGACCCCAAAGCGACTACAACCTGCCCCCTCCTGTGGCACGTCGTCACAGGTACCTATACGTCTCCTTTGCACAGCACCGTTTGAACAGCTTTTCAGTGAGTCATTTGCGCCACCTTTGGGCCCAGATCCCGAAATCCCCCGCCGGCAATTGTGAGTGCTGTCCTTGGTGAATTTCCTTTGAAGCCTTATAGTCCGTAGGGCTCCACATCCTTATCAATTCCATCATCATTCTTCTCAATCCAATCTGTCCATTATACCCGAAATGCCTACATACCAGTCGACTCGTTACGAATCTGCCTACGGCAGTGCTGCATCTATCCACACAGGCCCTCCGCGCCTCCCGGCCCCTTCGCACCAATCGAGCCATTCACTCCAAATGCGCCCAATGACACAACAACATCAATCACAGCACTCCCATCAGCAGCAACATCAGCACTGGTCACATGCCCAGATGCTCCCCCCGATAAATCCCATGGATTCATTTGTAAGCACTTGTTCTTACTTCCTAGTAACTCCGTTGATGCTTATCCTTCTCTAGTTTCAGCAAGAGAGGGGCCTGGTGGGACATTCGTCTAATGACCACCCTAGATACCAATGATAATGACAATTCCGTTTGTTTCCTCCTTAAAGATTGGATATTATCGAGATAGACCCTTGAGCATCATCATGACTACCCCGTTTGTGAATACTCTTTCTATTTTGCGCTTGTTCTGGATCGATACATAGGTTGGAGTTTTGCGTATCGCGGTAATTTATGCGACATTCACTTTGCGCGCGAAAATGCTCAGACTTGCTTACTTGTCAAATGAAGTCCAGACACAGTTATTGCAAAGATCCGGTGTCGGCAATGTGAGACGGCGTGCAAGTCTTGTTGATAGACGTGAGTCCCTTCGATCGAATGGCCCATCACATTAATAATGACCGCTTAGATATGAGCGCCTCGGATGACCAGAACCAGCGCAACACGATCAATAAGGATTCTATTCAACATCCGAGGACACTCTGCACTGCTCTCGCGTGGGCCTAATTCCAGATGGTTAGCGGATGGGAAAATCATCCGCGTAGAAATACCCAACATCGAGAACGTGATTCACAGCTATTGAACAGGGGCTGCCTTTCTTCCCGAAAGCTATCGCTTGTTCTATCTGACCTTCAAAGACTCATGATAACACATGTTCTGGACCCTGAAAACTGAAGCAGTTAATGTTCCCTATAGGCTGGACATGGGGCCCGTTTCATATTTCGACCTACCACTCGGAACTTTCCGCATCCTGTTCAACACCAACTTAGAAGTACGGCCAAAAAATGGATTGATAGCTGCGGCCACCACAGCCTGCCAGACCCCCCCAGTACAACAAGGGTCACAGAACCCAGGTATGAGAAAATCACCCTCCGTGTGTCACGGATTGTATAATTTGTACGAGACTCGGGCAGATCCGCGTGATGGTCGTTCCGCGACAAGTGCATACAGGCAACCTTGTGTATCAAAAAGTTGCACAGGTATGTTTCGAATAGAACCTGATCATTTCTTGCATGACACGGTCTGTCCGACAGGGATGCGATCCTGACCCTGTGCCTCGAGTGCACTTCCACCCGCATAGGGGAGGGTAGTACGTTTTACGCGTTAATGACCGTAAATTTCTCTCCCCTCTCCCACTACCGTTGGTTTAGGCCAGCCTGATACGCCCATGTTTGCTGCTTGTGACCCATTTGGTAGCAATCATGCGAGTTAGGGTACATTCAATAGGTGCGTCTACTCGCGTGCGCCTGGCATGTATATGTGCTACTTGCTAGGGTTCAATGCACGCCTAGTGGAGTCCGGTTTACGATATAAACCGACTGGCGTATTACTCACTTGTCCGGGATGAAATTCAATCCGCTGACTGGCAACCCATAGCTAGATCGCAATCTCATTTCGTTGACGGCTGGTCTTCACGCGTCTCGTGTCCCCTCCCTTATCATGCAGGTCTGGAAACGGCTGGATGAGTGATCGCCAGGCGCCGACTGGCGCTCCGTCATGAAAGATCTACAGCTGAACCTTTCTGACTGCTGCTATCACTCCGGCACCTCATTGCGGCATGTATGTAAGTGTATGTAATCTAACCGTTGGTGAGTGCCAGCAAGCAGCCTTGCGCCCTACCCTTGCAGCTTTTTTGAATAAGAAAATTCATGCCTGTGTCGCTTTCCGTTCTTGCATGCGGTGCCTGGCCAACGAGGCCGCCGTTCTACTGGTATATTGATGACTCAAGCAAAAGAACTTTTAACGGTGGACGGAGCTGCGAGTGAAACTAGAACCCGTGAGCAACAAAAAGAATCGCAACCCTTGATGTGCGTTCTCGGAATGCGAACCCCAACTTGCAGCTGTTTTGACGCGCGGTCTTGTACGCAATCAGACCCCTTGAGGGGGTTCGCGTCATGCTGACGTGAAACTGAGGGTCGAACATATGCCAGCAAAGCATTACGGCGCGCATTGAAAGCCAGGTTGGGGCTGCTGCGATAGTATCTCCGCCCTTGAACCTACGGAGGTAAGTTCAAAGCGGTCTATTCGGAGTGTTGTACGGCCAAAAGCGCGAATGATTTCCTCGAAAGGTATGGTGATCTGCTCCCGAAGTCCCGGAGCTTCGTGATGGCGTGGTTACACGGTGACAAGAAGCTGAGGGTCTCGTGTCACTGACACCTGATGCAAAATTGAGTGGTATATTGCAGTGGCGTACATAAAAAGATCGGCCACCGCATCTATTGAAATACTTTTTGAATGGGGTTCTCGATTGACAGTGGCGTCGTGCAAGATGATAACGACGTTCTAATGGCATGCCGTCGGAATTCGATTGCAGGTCCGTTTTTGTTTTCTCAAACTTGATTCAACTACCTCGGAGATTGATGCGAAATATAGTTTGGGCAGCAGAGCGAGAGTTTAGCTGACCTGTTTATCCCCGAGCGGGTCATCGTGACATCGCCGCAGTGTGTCTTTTTTTTTTTTTTTTTTGTTTTCCACGACGTAAAATCCCGCACGGATGCCATTGGACAGCCAGCACGCATGTGAATTTACTGGAAAGGCTACCCTGCCATCGATGAAACCGGTCGTATTGAGTTTTAAAAGTGGTGTGCCTGCGCAGAGATTTGAAGGAGATAGTCGGACACCGCCTTGAGCGATGGGTTACCCCGAGAGCGTGGTCCGAAAAAAATGGAATGCACTGGGGGGGACTGTATACACGGACGATGATGGCTTCCGTGCCACTTCTCGACATTGCCGTATCATTCCGACATGCAACGAGGGACGCCCATTTTTTTAGGCCAAGCAACTGGAGAGTTTATCACGTCCTTGAAATATCGGATCATGAAAATTTTTGAAACAAGGTGATTGGGTAGTTTTTTTACATAAGCTACTTGATGGGCATGATAAGATTTGAGATCTGTCGCCCACCAGCTCAAACAACGACAGTCATGGGTTCGTACGGTGTTTTATTCATTTTTTTGATCAAATTGAATTGACCTCCTGCGTGGTGCGACAGCCTCAGCTGAGGAGGTGAATCTGAATGCGCCCCACCCTCCCCACCCGAACGCGATTGAGGCGTTCAACCATGTCCTCCACACGATCAAGCACGACATCGTGCAGTCGCGCCACCGTTGGGACAAACACGAGCCCAAGATGTGGTCTCGTGCGGCTGGGCTGACCGACGCCCAGCTCACCCATTTCACGATCGAGAAGGATCTCGTACAAGTACGCAGTGGGGCCGTCAGCTATGGCACCATCATCCTCGGTAAAATCAGGATTCCAGCCGTCAATGACGAGCTGGGAGCGGGATATGTTCACGTCAGGTGTGTCGGACGCTCGCGTGCCCGACGATGGATGACTGAACGGCGCACTGCATTTCTTTTTGTTCCCAAACTCCATTCCGCAGAATCCACGATCCTCCCAACCGGGCAAGTATGATGTCGTCCTCGACCTACGTACTTATTGGCTCATTCATTTCGTGGCTCAGGGCGAGGAGGACGTCATGTTCCATTCCATCCTGCACGTGGAGGGCGAGAGAGACGCCAACGGACACCCGCATCTCTGGCGGGCGATTCAGACGGAAGATTACCCCCTCGAGTTTTTCAACGATTGACCCTTGGGATACTCCATTTATACTCTACGTTTGATTTTTGGATGAAACCGTACCTGCCACAGCCGTCGGCGGTCGTGCCAACGAGATATGTTGTATTTTTTATATGCTCATCGCCCCAGTGATTGATGTCGCCCACCACGGCGGTGGTACGGTGCTGTAGGATTACGTTGTACGTTTGGTGCGCTGTGTAAGCTGTAATGACTCTTTGATCCGCCCTATAACTGCCTCGTACACTCCCCGATCGCTCGCTCCTTTGTTTCATTGTCGAGTGAGACTTCAAACGTGGCGCGGTAGCTGTGGCAAAATAAGCGGACTGCGGGACAAACAGATCCATGTCTCAAACGCCGTTTTGCTCGGGGTGCAAAATCTATTGGGTATGACAGGTTGTACAATTACATGAGACAAAATGTTCAGACGCCTCGCTCGACGCCGCTCCTTCAACACTCAAGCACCGCCTCGTTAGGTCATACACATCCAAGGCAAGCAGCAAGATGACGGAGATGGTAAGAAGAAAGAAAGAGTAGAGAAAGGAAAAAAAAAAAAGAGGAGATATTTATGAGACTAGAAAGACGCATGAAGAGATTGCACTACAAGCGCGGTCACGCATCGTCATGGACCATCCATACGGTCGAGGGCACAACGCCATGGGATATCCGGTACGGGGAATCGATCCGTTGAGACACAGATGACAACACCATTGCTTGCGAGCTTGCATGCAAAAATGGACCGTTTAATGGTGCAGATAACGTCGCCAACACCTTGTCGTTCTGCGCGCCAGTAAAGGAGGCGAACTGAGCAGGGGGCGGCGTAGGTACGTCCACAAAAGCGGCCATTTGTACAGTGCGATCGCCAAGGGAGGATTCCGTCGGGGTAGGCGAGTAGCTAAGTCCAGGTGTGGACGGGCTAGCGCTATAGGCAGTTGGGCTAACGTCTTCGAATCCGCCCATACGCGGACCATCCATAAAGAGGTTCCCTGGTGGTGCGGTGGCTCGCCTTCTGATTTTCGAACCAGGAGGGGAGAGAGTATTACCAAATGTCGGAAGCACTGCATGAACCATGCGAGGATTGTCCGGGAGATTGATATCGCTTTCACTCTTGCATTTGGTGAGAGGGCGTCCTGAGGTGGATTGCACTGCAGGCAATTTGCCGACCCAAAGACGCCATTCTAATGCTTCTCCAAGGGCGCGCTCACATCGGCCGATCTCGCGTGGCGGAAGACCCGAGAGCTTTGCCCACGCGCGGTTTGAATAGCACCTATCTTGCATGAACTTTGAAGCCAGTATTAAGGAAGCGAGGAATGCCCGGCGGGGGCAAAGAAGTGGTGAGGGAAGCGGAGGAAGCGGAGGGAGGGAAGCATTTATCTTGGATTTGTGTGTTGACACCTCGGTTGCATCGAGAGCCGGATTCAGCGGTAACGAGATGTCGGCTTCACATGAGACAGGGTTGACGCGCACAGTAGCTAGCGGACTGCTTGATGGCCTTGGATCGTCGAGGTCGGTGTCGTAGTCGATGCCGACCTCACCTTTAGATATCCGATCGTCATCCGATTCCGCATGCGAAGAAGAAGAAAAGGCTTGCTTCTCTTTCCGAACGAGGTCGGGAATCTTGGCGCGGATGGCTTCGAGGTAGCACAGTGCGGTTTGAAGCACGGTCCCCGAGGTTCGCGAACGGCGGAGGACCTCGTGGACAAAAGACTTCATTGGGGCGATGTCGCCCCGCTGAGGCTGCGGGCATGCTACAAGACGAGACGGATACGATTGGACGGGAGACACGATGGGAGTCGGCTGTGTTGTTGGAGAGACGGGTGAGGGAAGATGCGTTACTCGAGAGGTTGAATGGGATGCGATTGAGACTTGTTGCTCCGAACCCGATATTGGGGGGACCACGGGGCGACCCGAGGTAAGGAAGACGATTGGGATGTTTTGTTGAGGCCAAATGTCGCACAATGACTTGACGGCTTGGTCTTGGGAAAGGCTGAATAGATGAAGATGGATGAGCGGGTAAGACTCACCAACGAGGCTCAAGGCAAACTTTGATTTCTGGATTTCGCGGAGTTTCGAATCGCGGGGTGGATAAAGGGTATGCCGTGGACGGTCGGGTTCGGAAAGGGAGGTTGGTGATGGCGAGGCAGATGAGGCAGGGGTGACGAGATAAGCAAGTGGCGATGAACGTGGCTGGTTGGCTTGGTGGTAGGGCTGCCAGCGAGCTCTGGTATGCGATGTGGAGGGGGAGCCCCGATGGGGGAAAGAGTGGGTGGGAGGACGGACCATGAATTGAGCGGAGACGAGACGAGCGAGGCGAGATACTACGGGTGTGACTGGGAATTATCTAGTATACAATGGGGAGAGCATTAATGGAGGTGGATATGTTAAGGTTGAAGGACGAGACGTTGAGCTTGGTAGAGTCGAGCTGGCGAATGGGGAAGGCAAATCGGGGTATGACGAATGGACACATTGTGAGTGGCTGGCTGGGCGTAAGGGCTCTAAAGTCTGGGACTTTAGAGTGACCTTGGAGATGAACAGAGCACTAGGGCGCTGTACGGCTTGGGGGGGGGGGGGTTGTCTGGGGGGCGCTGGGGGCGGACGAGAAGATTCTAAATATGCGGGTCGACTTGACTCGGGCGCTATAACGAAGGAGTCACCTTCCCACCCCTGTACCCCCCGACACCGCTTTATGGGGTCTGTCGCACCGCCGTCCACCGACCCCGCCGCGCTCAGTGTGACTCGAGGCAACGTTGTTCACTCGTGTATGTGGCCAGCTGGCTCTGCCCTCGTAGAGTACAAGCATGTCTTCCTGCACTGATACCACTGCCCATGTCTCGGCAAACACCGCTTTTACTAACAGCGTATCGGCCGGTTCCTGCGGTCCAAGCGGGGATCATTCTCTAAAAGGTCACTCGTGTTCCAGGCCGAACACCAGTGGTCAACGATTAGGCAGCTTGCATGCTCTCACTAAGCGAGCATCGGAACTTGCTCATTCGTGCATTCCGCCATGTGGCGCCAACGAGCAGCGTGCAAATTACCTTTGATAATGCGGAGAGGCTCTTGACAACGACCTTTTTCAAGCAATCGGATATGATGGCTGGCACACGTGAGTTCCTATGCCCCAACAGGCGGGTGACAACTGCCCCGAGCGAAACAATCCGGACTAGTGAGTGTTCAGAATTAGCCCATACAGCATCACACCTCCCCACCCATCTTTGAATGGTTGGATGCAGGCCGTCGATGCCTCTTATCTCGACATGGGTTTCAACTGAGTCATCGTGGGTCCAAAGACAACCTGACAAGGTTGTCTTTAATCTTTCCCACTGATGTTCAGTTTGAGGTGGTCATGGCAGCCGTTTTGTTCATCACTTATCGTGGATGTCCAGCACAGCCACCGATCGTGAGATGATATGTCCTCGAAAATTGGACAAAGGACAAGTTCATTGATCGTTTCTGGCATAAACTACCGATTAGCAGAGCGTTATGAGCGATTCGTCATCGTCGGCCTCCCCCGCTTCAACCTCACTAACATCTCCTGAGCTAGGCACCCTCACCCTCAAAGATGTATCCGACCACGACAAAGCACAGGCTGCCAGGCTCAAATCCGACGCTAACAAAGCCTTCATGAGTACGTATTCCGTCTAATCCCGGGCCACAGCAACTCCACATGTGGCGTTCCAGGCCACAACTTCACAGCAGCAGTCACTCGCTACTCCGACGCCATACAGCTGAATCCAAGAGATGCAACCCTCTGGTGCAATCGAGCTGCTGCGAGAACAAAGCTAGAGGAATACGGCTTTGCACTCGACGACGCGTGTAAGTAGATCGCGTGTTTCAGCTGGTCATACGAGACTTACCACCCACAGCTAGAGCCATTGAGATCGATCCAAAGTATGCCAAGGCGTACTACAGGTCCGTCCCCCTCCCCCGTACTCTCGCCCTTGTGTCCCTCATGCACCCTATCAGACGTGCCACGTGTTACCTCCAGATCGCCAAACCTCAGCTGGCGGTCGCCGATTTCAAAAAGGTCGTTGCGCTGGAACCAAAAAATGACGTGGTCAGGTCTCAGCTCACAGCGACTCAAAAGCTCGTTCGCAAGATCGAGTTTGAAAAGGTGTGATCATTGATTTTAACCTTGCAATTCATGTCGAATGCGCTCTAGGCAATCGAGATGGAAGATGAAAAGAACGCCGTCGAGCGCTGTTTGGAAATTATAGCTGAAGGTCCGTACAGATGCGCATTTGGGCAGTCCTGAATCAATGGTATATGAACCAGGCGGCTGTAATGTGGAAGGCGACTATACGGGTCCGAAACTAGAAATAGCCGAGGACGGAAAATATACAATCACGCAGGAATTCATATCCGCAATGCTGGAATGGTTCAAGCAAGGCAAGAAGCTTTCACGGAGATATGCATGGGAGATTGTGCTTGGCGCCCATTCGTCTTTTGTGAAAGAAGACAGCTTGGTCAATCTCGACCTTGCGGACGGAGTAACCTGCGACGTCATTGGAGATGTCCACGGTGTGTTCCAAGATCAACCTCTTGCATGATCGTGACTAGACGCGCATCTCAACCAGGTCAATTTTACGATCTGTTGTATCTGTTTTCACTTACAGGTCTCCCATCACCTAATCACTGTCTATTGATGAATGGCGATTTGGTTGACAGAGGTTCTTGGTCCATCGAAGTGATACTGACTGCATTTGCTTATAAATGTAAGCCTTGATCGAATTACATTGCATTCGAAGGTGGCTGAACGGCGCCAGGGTTATACCCTGACCGGATGTTCATCAATAGAGGTAATCATGAGGCCAAGGACATGAATCGGACGTATGGCTTCGAAGGAGAAGCCAAGCATAAGCATGGGGAACAGACGTACAAGGTGAGCCGATCAAGAGATGTGTCCTACAATCACTGAATCCCCAAAATCAGCTTTTCGCACACGTTTTTACAGAGAGTGCGTGACCCAAAGTGAGCTTGTTATTTGACCCTTGATTAATATTCATAGTGCCCTTGGCAACTCTGGTCAACGCTACAAGACCGTCAATAAACAATACCTCCAAGACAATATTATCTCCGGAAAAGCTGAGGCGTTACTTCGTCGTTCACGGCGGATTGTTCAGCAAGGAGGGTGTGACACTAGAAGATGTACGGAAGATATCGCGCTTTGGAAGACAACCTGGGCAGGAGGGTTTGATGTGTGAGTGTTTGGGTTAGAACTCGATTCGATCTCAATTGAGCTGCTCGGCCCCCAGGTGAGGTATGAACTCAGGGCACATTTCTGCGTGCTCTCTCATGCAATCACAGCTACTCTGGACCGACCCTCAAGATACGCCAGGGCGCGGACCAAGTAAACGGGTGCGTAGTTGAATCATTTCTTCTTGCACGTTGTTTCAGCATGTCATCAGGGTGTTGGGCTTGCTTTTGGACCAGATGTCACGAAGCGGTGGTGCGACCTTAATGGTGTCACCGGTGTCATTCGTAGTCACGAAGTACGCGAAAGTATGTAGCTTTGTAGGGAGCCGATCTCGTCGCTGAACATTCTTAGATGGTTACGCCATCGAGCATGACGGACTATGCACAACTGTACGTTCATATTCACCAACTCCCCCGTGTGCGAGCTCACTCTCGCTCTAGGTCTTCTCTGCGCCGAACTATGTCGATCAAGTAGGGAACAAGGGCGCATATGTGCGTAGATTGATGTGTGCGAGAGTGGCCTGCTCTCTGATGTTGCGCCAATAGATCCGCGTAGACTCTGCAGGAGATCTACAATATCACCAATTCGAAGCGCAAGAACATCCACCTTTGAAGCCGATGGCATATGCCATGGGAGGTCTGGCTAGTCTGATGATGTAGATTGGGCAGCATGTCTCTCTCAGTTGGTCTATTGGTGTTTGGAAGCGTGGGAATATATCTGGCTCTATTTCTTTACCTTGACACAACGTCAACTTTTTTCGACCACCCCATGGATAAAACGAAGTCCAAGTTGGCAGCGTTCTTTGACAACGACGACGAAGAACCTTCGTTCCCAGTGCGATGGATAGGACCTATTTCTTTCATGTCAAGACACTCACCAATTTGCTTCACATTATCAGCAAAAGCCGTTGGACGACCAAAAGTTGTCCCAGTATACTCAAGGGACTGTGCGCAAGTCTCGGCGGGAGAAGGAGAAGGAGGCCGCAGAGGCAAAGAAGAGAGAGGAGGAGGAGAACGCGGCTAAGGCGTATGCCGACTTTCTAGATGCGTTTGAAGGAGAGGATGCAGGCAGAAAGAAGGGGTCGACGTTTGTCCGGGGCTCAGGGGATGCAAAAGCGCCTTACATGCCCTCTGCAAGGAGTATGACTGAGACCTCTTCCCGAACAATGGCGTTGCGGGAGGAGATGGAAGAGGTGGGTCGTATGTTTGTAGGTTGACCGGGAGACAAATGATCATTTAGGTGTCTCCGCTGGCGAGTGCACCGAAACCCAAAGGCAAGCGTGCCATGGATTCTTTTCTTGAGGAAATCAAGAGGTGTGTAGAGCCGTAGCTGTGTACTCCAGCCCCTGACTCTGTTTCAGGGAGCAGGCATTGCGGGAGGCTCGGTATTCTCGTTCTGGTAAGTCAAGGCAATACAGCATTTCAACTGTTCCTCAGCCTCGTTTGTAGCCCATGGACGGTCCGTGACTGCTTTGGCAGGTTTGTACCTGTGTTCATCCGTGGATCAAGGTTCACAAAATCAATTCCGTTTAGCTTATGAGGGCCAGAGTGGAAGCAAGGACCGGGGTGACCCTGAGGTGAGCAAATACCCAGCCTGATCGGACAATGTCCCCAATGCAGCCTTTCCCAGACATCTAATCTTTTCGTCGCTAATTTACCCTCCAACGTCACGGAACAATCCTTGGGCCAATTCTTTGCCCGCCATGGACCCGTTGGATCTGTACGTATTTGCTTTTCACTGAGCTATTCCGTTGGTTTACAATATGCATCAAGGTCAAGATCATGTGGCCCCGCGGCGATGGCACTAGTGGCCCTGGAAGTGATATGACCGCCTCGAGACGAAATCGCAATGCTGGTCTCAGCGGTTTCGTTTCGTTTATGAAACGCAAAGACGCGGAGGTTGCCCTGAGGGAATTGGATGGCTTTGATTGGGGTGGTTCAGTATTACGGGTCGGATGGAGCAAGGCCGTCCCTATGGCAGCAAAGCCACTGTATGGTGCGAGCCTTGCCCGTATAGTGTACATGACACTCAGCTCATTCTCGTAGTTACTACCCGCCAATCCCGCTCCCGCTCCCATTCTAGAGATCGTCATCACGGCAGGGGAAGAAGCAGAAGTCGATCTTATTCCCCCGCGCGTCGTTCTCGTTCGCATTCTGGTGGACGAGGGCACGTGTCCCGACGCTCACGAAGTCGATCGTATAGCTACAGTCGGTCGCCTTCACGTCGACCGCGGCGCTCATACAGTCATTCAAGACGGTATGGTAGTCGCAGCCCTCGTCGACGGTCGCACAGTGCTTCAAGGAGACGTGAAGAAGACGAATCTGGTGTCACAGACACTTTCATTCGCGCAGTGGCCGCTGAGGTAAAAGGTCATGGCCAAAAATATGCAGATAATCTGAAAGAGTGGGAACGAAGCAATCCAAAATATGCTTTTCTCACCAATCGCAAGGTTAGGTTACTAGGCTGATTCACTGCCTTTTTCTCACCCCTGCATGACAGCACCATAGACATGCCTTCTACCGCGGATTAGTCGAGCGCGACGACATCGTGGAACCAGACTTTGATGACGATGTGCGTTCTCGTTTCAATCCATGTTCCAATGTTGACACCGTCATATCAGGGGTATAATTCGGTATATTCTACAGACTCCGCGGAGGAATCAGAGCAGGAACACACCAAAAAGACCGTGTTGGGAAGACTGGCACGGAAAAGGTTTGAGGCGATGTTGCGGGCCGTTTCTGGCAAACGAGGGGAACTTGCTCGTTGTATGACATTCAGCCTAGAGCATGCTGAGGCGGCTCGTGAGGTCGGTACTTGGTCTGTCTGTTCTTATGAATCTCACAGTATCCATAGGTTTCCGATATCATAATTTCTTCCCTCTTGGTGGACGGCACCCCAGTCCCACGGAAGATCGCACGCCTTCACCTGATTTGTGATATCCTCCATAACTCGGCCGCACCGGTGCCGAGTGCCTGGAAGTTCCGGCAAGAGTTCCAGTCACGACTTGGCATTGTATTTGATCATTTTTCCAACATTTATCATTCTTTTCCCGGGCGGATCACGGCAGAAACGTTCAAAAAACAAATTACATCTGTCGTGGATATCTGGGAAGATTGGATCGTTTTTCCGCCCGAGTTTACCAGCGAGCTCCGTGCGCGGCTTGACGGCACTTCACGCGCGGAGCTCAAGGCTGACCAGGAGGAAGAAAAGGATGGGACCAGGTTGGAGGCACAATCGGTGTATGCATCCCGGTTCAAGGCCAAGTCGTTCCAGCCCGCTCAAGAACTTACGCCTTCGGTTCCTGAAGACGCCCAAAAAGGTAGTGATGACGTGGATGGTGTGCCGATTGAAGAGATGGATGTCGACGGTGTTCCCCTGGACGAAGATGTTGACGGTGTTCCCCTTGATGAGGATGTGGATGGTATTCCACTTGCGAGTGGAACTGAAGTAGATGATGCTGATGTGGATGGTGAACCTATGGCGGAGGACGATGATGTGGACGGTGTGCCACTTTGACTGACCTTCGTATCTTGGATGCTCTTTCCCATGAAACTTGTGATTGAATTCATATGTACAAAGCAGGTGCGAAGCTATTAACACGACAGATAGTCCCGAAAGTCCGAAAGTAAAACTGCAGAGTGTCCCCGATTTATAGATGAGTCAACGAAGAGATGAGTATCATAGCTCTGTTCTCAGCGGCAAGATTACTCTTGACAACCTCTGCCAGATTTCGGAAAGTATACCGAAAAAAGTGAGGGTATATCGTCTGCATCTATCTGCCAGATCTTCTAGATGCACTTGAAGTCTCCTCCACGCATCGTTCGGAGGTTGGGTAACCAAAGGCGGGGTTTCACGCGGCGAAGATTGTACAGGCGGTGTCTAAAGGAAAAGTCATTCTCCGAAACGCCAAATCGATAAAAGCAAGCTTACAACCCCACTGACGGCCCTCTCCGCTTCATGGACCAGCCTCGCAGAATCCACCTCCCCAATCTTCTTCCACATCCCTCGAAAGTGTTCAACTGCGTGCAAGCTCTCGCTGAATCGATGGAGCGTATTGATCAATGCAACTACTTCTGAACGCTGCAAGAGATTTTGGTTTGTATGATGGCTACACCCGTCGATTGAATTTCGCGGCAGATCGGATGAAACAAGGACGCACCGAAGAGCTTTTTCGTCCATTTCAAACAGGACCTTGAGAGCCGTAGCCAAGCCGGTGGTTTGGACTTTGCCCCAAAGACGGCACTTATCACAGCCAATACAATCCATGATCCTTGTCACGTTACGAAAGTGTTGTTTAAACTCTTGTTTCAGGATCTATGGTGGTAGATCAGCGATCGGACGGCTGATATGTAGAGTAGGGACGGACATTTGCGTTGGCCCCGCGGAAGAGAGCTTGTTCATCGAATTTGCCGACATGCTTTGCAATGTTCATTACGTTTTCGAGTCTGGCGAGCGTGCGGACTTCGTCTTCCATGTCAGCCGCGTGTGGATGATCATGGGGGATGAGGTTGCCCTTCGACAGGGCACAATAGTCATACTCAGATAGATAAGGTGCAAGACGCGCGACGGCACGAAGGAGTAGAACCGTGTTGAAATAGATGTATTGTAGGCGCTCGGGATGTGAGGCTACTTTGGTGACGAAACATTCGAGATTGGGAGCCTAGAGAGTTGTTTGATAAAGTTGGAACCTTTGAATCAAGGAGCATTTACCCATTCGCCAGTCGACTGGTTCAGCCACTCCGTGCATATATGCGTTGAGATTGATGCATGAAGTCCTGGGTGGAATCAGCATGAACACATACGTGGTTTTTTTTCGAGCAGGATACGTGCCGGATATAACCTTGTAGTACACTCTTTTTTCTAGACAATCTTCGTTAATGTCGTCACTATCCAAATGCTGACGCAGGACATTGGTCAGAGTATCAGGAAGGGTAACAGGTGCAGCGGATTTTGCACTAAGAACATTGAATTCTGATAGACCAAAACAATTCTCCTCATAGATTGCTCGCCAGACGCGATGGGCAGAATTCCCAGCATATCCTGTGTATCGTTCGGGGATCAGCGATAGATCCACATAGTCTCCCTCTGGCGTAGATCATATAAGTACACGAGATGCGACGAGAAAGTGAAGAAGCTAACCTGTCATATCATCGAGGAAACAAAAGTCAGAATCCCGATAATAACAACCCGGTAACTGGATCCGCTGAGAATTCGCATAAGTGACAGCAGGGCGCTAAACATTGTCATTACCTGATCCGCGGGAGGAAGATCTATTTTGCTCAGAGCAGCAGCTCTCCACTTTTCGGGGATTTCGCTCTATGACAAGAATGAGAGGTGAAGTTTGACACTAAAGACAGTTGGATACCTCATCCACGGTGGTGATGCCGCACTCGCGGTTCATACAGAAGCCGTTCTCTTGCCAAAAAGGACATTCTCGGTATAAGTCGACCTGTTCATGAATAGGTTGGCCATGAGTTCTGGATGAAGACGAGTGAACTGCTCACCTGAAAATACCTGAAAAATGGAGTCTGGACAAGATCGCGGAGGTTCGTGTACA